>SJYT01016254.1:7733-114208 GCA_006410635.1 Cephalophus harveyi | reverse complement strand
ATGGCATCACGGACTCGATGGACGTGAGTCTGAGTGAACTCCGAGAGATGGTAATGAACAGGGAGGCCTGGCGTGCTGCGATTCATGGGGTCGCAAAGAGTCAGACACGACTGAGCTACTAAACTGAACTGAATATAGTAAATGCTTAGTAAATATATTTTAAATTACATCTCTGTCTTTTTAAATAAAACTGATCCTCCCTGCAATATAGAAGACGTTTTCCATACAAGCCATATGGAATAATGTCCGTCCTTGTCATTCACACACATTTTACAGCCTCTACCCATCCCACTTCTGTTTGTTTCCTTGCTCCATAGTTATCCCTATCTCTCTGATCTCAGAGCCTATTTTCACATGTTCAAGACCTTGTTTTCGTCTTCCTCTTTCACTGGTGACCCCTTTAGCTTGTCTGCTTTGCCTCCCCCTTAAATTATGGATCTCTAAACTGTCTTAGGTAAGGCATATTTTTTTTAACCAGTTCTCATAATGGATCTATGACTTCAACTATCACTCAGTCTGCTTCAGACAGTAAGGCTGGTGACTCACGCCATGGAGTGAACACAACTGTTTAAAGAGAGTGTTGTTATCCAACACTAAGTCATGTCTGACTCTCTGCAACCCCAAGGACTGAAGCAGCCAGGTTTCCCTGCCATTCACTATCTCCCAGAGTTTGCTCAGATTCATGACCATTGAGTCAATGATACCATCTAACCATCTCATCATCTGCCACCCCCTTCTCCTTTTGCCTTCAGTCTTTCCCTAGCATCAGGGTCTTTTCTAGTGAGTCAGCTCTTCTAATCAGGTGGCCAAAGTATTGAAGCTAGAGTGAGACAAGTTCAAAGTGTGGAGCCCTGAGAAGAACTAGTATTTAAGGACTGAGAAAAGTAGAGTAACTGAGAGGACATTAAAACTATTAAAATTGAAGAAATTAAGAACTCTTGGAAGCCAATGGAGGAAAAGTTATTTCGCAAATATAGTGGCCATCATTAGTACCAAGGCTGAAGGGCAGTCAAGTAGGACTAGACCTAAAACACCCCCTTGGTTTTAATTAAGTTGGTCGTTTCGTTCTTAGTAGGATCAGCTTCTGTGGAATTGGGCACGGGTGGAGTCGAGACACCAGGCAATAATGATCTGAAGCAAAGGGATGAGAATGTCATGTCTGGAGCCCATCACCGGGCAGGGAGCCCATCTGAGACCAGAGAGCTGCTCAGTCAAACCCACCTACAGGCTCACGTGCTGAATAAATGGTGCTAAGTTACTGCATTCGGGGTAGACTTTTGTGCAGCAAAATTGAAATGAAAGCAAACCTATGTCATGTAAAACAAACAAATGAGAAGCTGCTCTGGAAGGGAGAGTCTGAGAATTCGGAAAAGAGATAACAAAGCATAGCATATAACAGGGTGTGAAAGAGTGGGATTTCAATCAGAGTGGAGGAATAGATGTAGACGGAATGAGTTTATAGGTGAGCAGACAGGAGATTAAGGGGGAGAATTCACAGCCTGGAGACTCAGACTCACAATGCAGAGATGAGTCAGGGACTGGAAGACAGTGGCAAAGCTTCGATTGATTCCTTCTTAAGTGATCCTGTTGCTAAGAGACTCTATGTCCAGTCACACCTCTTTTATCACCACATTCTTCCCTCTCCATCCATTTCTGAATTACCTAATAATAAATATCACACATAATTTAAATAACTGCTTCCTCAGTAACTTTGCTATGCAATGATAATCCAGTTATAACAATTCTGGAAATTCTTCAAAATAAGTGAACAGGAGACTACATCCATCACTGGAAATTCAAATGATTAATATCTTCTTGTCAGTATCTTGAAGAATTAAAAATAAAACTACCGACATAGAGAACAAAGATATGGACACCAAGTGGGGAAGAGGGTGATGAATTCGAAAACTGGGATTGACATAATATACACCAAAGGCGAAACCATTAATTGCTCAATTGTGTCTGACTCTTTGCGACCATGTACACTACGATGTATAAAATAGGTAACTAATGAGAACCGGCTGTTTCGTTCAAGGAACCCTTCTCATGGCTATGTGGTGGCTTAAATGAGAAGAAAATCCAAAAAAGGGGATATATGTATATGTATAACTGACTTATTTTGCTGTACAGTAGAAACTAACACAGCATAGTAAAGCAACTATAGTCCAATAAAAATTAACTTTAAAAATAACTACATGATTGTAAAGTAATTAACCTCCAATTGAAATAAATAAATTTATATTAAAAAAAATAAAAATAACTACATGCCACAGGACCATGATTTGAAGTTGAAACAAAATGTGTGCAATGTACACTCAGTTGTGTCTGACTCTTTGTGATGCCATGGACTGTAATCCTCCAAGCTCCTCTGTCCATGGAATTTTCCAGGCAAGAATACTAGAGTCAGTTGCCATTTCCTACTCCAGGGGGATCTTCCCAACCCAAGGATCAAACCTGCATCTCTTGCATATGCTGCAGTCAGGGAGGTTCTTTATCATGACACTACTTGGGAAGCCCTGAAACAAAATACTTCAAAATAAATCTGATTTAATCAAATACCAAAAAACAAAAATTATTTTTATTTGGGAAATAAAAATGTGGGAATTTTATTGTCTCACAATCCCTACATTGAAGCCTTACCCCCTATAATTAGAATATGACTGCTTGGGTAGAGTACCTTTGAAGAGGCAATTAAGTTTAGGAAGGAGTCCATAGAGCAGGCCCTACTCTACTGTGACTATGAATGAACTTATAAGGATGGGAAATGAGGACACAGACAACACAAAGAGAGGGACAAAAGTGTAAGGACGCAGCAAGAAGGTGGAGCTCTGCAAACCAAGAAGAGAGGCCTCAGAAGAAATCAACCATGCCGTCACGTGATCTCAAACTTCTAGCCTGCAGCACTGTGAGAAAATAAGTCTCTTCCGCTTAAGTCACTCCATTTGTGTTATTTTCTTATGGTAGCCATACCAAAGTTATACATAGGGGATTTTTCTTTTTAATTAAAAGTAGAATAAGGAAACAAAAGTCAATATTTTATAAACACACATCAACAGAAATATCAGCAATATAGACTGGTGAATGAGAGAATGAAGCCACAACCTAGAGGAGACAGACTAGGGGTAAATACTGGTGATAACCAAGCCTGGTGAAGGACTATCATCCAACTGCATCAGTCAGGAATCCAGCATAGGATATCTAAAGTGTGACCAAGAGACCCATCTTCAAGAAAGAAGAGGCCCAGTCTAAAATGCAGAGAACCTCAGCATTGGCAGAGTCACAGTCATGGGATGATGCTAAGGGTCAGGTGGGTGGGATCCTATTCATGATGCTAGATAGAAAAAGTAGACTGTCTATCTGCAGGTATGGAGGAGTGTCCAGTTCCTGGGACAGAAGAGGATTTGAAAAGCCAGCAAGGATGAGTTCCAACCAAGCTGACCAGTGTCACCGTAGACAGTCAAACCCCACATGGAAACCAGAAGGCTCAGTCACACAAACAACTCGATTATTGGACGACTGAGTTGAGTCAGCTGTATGGAGGTTGTGGGAAAGCAGTCATTTCATAGCAAATGCACGCTGATTAACCTTGCTGGGACATGACTAACTCTATAGCCCCACCTGCTGGTAGAAGTGGGAGGTTGTAACCATAGGGCCTATATTGCCAGAGCTCTCAGGAACTGCCTTGACCCAAGCCGGCCAGAGGCAGGAAGTGACACTGTTTTTAATTAAAAAACTAGCAATGTCTGCTGGAGAGATAAAGACATAGCATAGAAGCAGCAAGCTATTCTAAAATGACAAATCGCATTATATAGTTCAAACTGTCCTTTTTTACATCCTGGAAAAGAATTTAAAACGTTACTGCACATTTCTGCATTCTCGAGCGTGATAAGTCACTCAGCCATATCCGACTCTGTGCAACCCCATGGACCATACATAGCCTGCCAGGCTCCTCTGTCCATGGGATTTCCCAGGCAAGAATACTGGAACGGGTTGCCATGCCCTGCTCTAGGGGATATTCCTGACCCACAGGTCAAACCCACGTCTGTTTTGTCTCCTGTCTTGGCAGGTAGGTTCTGCATCCTTAGTGTTCAGGTATCTAAAGTAACAGATCTTAGTCTGCATTTCCAAATCAATATGTCAGGCACTATCTTAGACTGAAAATACCATTTAAAAGTTGTTGTGAGAGTGAGAACAAATAATCATTCAAATAAGCTTTTTTGCTTTTTTCTCTGAAAAACTCATCTCAATACAGGGATACTTCCAAATGAAATGCAAACCCTACCCCCTAAAAACCTTCATTGAAACCTTACAGAGGTAACCTCACCACATATATTTAGATATGTCCATTGCTATTTACCAACTTTATAGAAAAATTAGTTCAAAATGGAAAATGATGATCTAGATACATTAGCCAGCTACGAAAATGCTATCTAAATCATAACTCTCCAAAAATCTCAATGGCTAACAGCAGCAGACATTTATTTCTCTCTTGTTGGTCATCAGATGGGCCAGGATGTGTCTGCTTCAAGCTGCTGATCAAGTTCAGTTTCACGTCTGCTCCACATGGCTTTCCTACTGGGGCCAGTGGTTTCCCAGACCATCTAGATGGCAGAAGGACAAGAAACCACACCTAACCATGCAAATGCATTTGGAACTCCAGTTTATGTAACACCTGCTAACATTTTGCCAGCCAAAACGTCATGTCACCGAACCTAAAGTCAGTGGGGTGCGGGTGTACACTCCTCCCACTCTATGGGGAGGTACTTCAAGGGCTGTGAATAATTCACACCATCAGAACAGTTTGTCAGTGGTTGTAGCTACAGAATCTTCAAGAGTCCTGAAGATCAATGGTGAATTTCTTGTCTTGTTGCTCCAGTTTCTAGGGGCATGTAGCAATATGTGACTTCTATAAATATGCATTTGTACCTCCTGGTCAATTCTGTCTTTGTAGCAAGGAATGGGAGTCATCAAAGGCAAAATGTCTTCATTCTTTTCATTTAGGTGAATGAACTATAATATAAAATGACTCCTTTGGCTTTTGTTAAGAGTTTTTCTTAAGTTAATAAAGTAAGCATCTGTATCAACAGGGCAGTTAAAATATCACCAACTGGCCAGTGTAACATAACAGAAACTCACAACACTATGTCTGAGGGCCATTACCATATGTTGTTTTAGTTCTTAGATGATGCGTGTGAGCTCAGTGATATACGACTCTTTGCAGCCCTGTGGACTGTAGCCCACCAGGCTACTCTGCCCATGGAATTTTCCAGGCAAGAATACTAGAAAGGTTGCCATTTCCTCCTCCAAGGGATCTTCCTGATCCAGGGATTGAATCTGCGTCTCTTATGTCTCCTGCATTGGCAGGCAGATTCCCAGGTAGTGCTAGTGGTAAAGAATCTGCCTGTTAATGCAGGGGACACAGCCTATAGTCCATGGGGGTGCAAAGAGTCAGACACTACTGAGCGACTGAGCACATTAGCACAGTATGTGAGGTCACAATTAAATTTGTTTTGACCAGTGATCAGTAAGAAAGAGGTCTCAGATATAGAATTAATGGCACAGCAAGGAATCTAAGGCTTAGACAGAAAGATCAAGCCTTCCAGTACTGTTACAGGGCTGTACCCTGCCTAGATTTTGAACTATACTCTGAGCTCCTTCAAAATGATCGTCTCCCACTAGCTTAAGCAGAAGGGATCACTGAAATTTGCATAGTCCTTTGTGAAGAAGTAGAAGACATCAGGACACTGTCCAATCACTTGTGATCTTCTCTGGTAGATATTCTTTGCTTAACTAGTTGCCTAGGTTAGTGGTTTACTAATGTGAAACCAACCTTGGCCCATTTCTAGATGGAGTCATTTTCCACTGTAGCCTTCACACCTTGACCATTCTAGAACCATATTATTTGAAAGGAAGAAACCTTTTTATCAAGAGAGTAACAACAATTGATGTATTATCAGAATATATTAGAAAAAAAATTAAAAATACAAAGTAAAAAATACCAGAAGCGATTTAAGAGTCTAGAAATTAAGGAGCTTGCAGTTTGTACACTTGAATCATGAAGATGCTTGTTCCTTGAAGGAAAAGCTCTGACAAACCTAAAGAGTGTATTAAAAAGCAGAGACAGCACTTTGCTGACAAAGGTCTGTAATAATCAAAGCTATGATTTTTCCAGTAAGTCATGTATGGATGTGAGAGTTGAACCATAAAGAAGGCTGAGCATCAAAGAATTGATGCTTTCGAATTGTGGTGTTGAAGAAGACTCTTAAGAGTCACCTGAACAGCAAGAAGATCAAACCAATCAATCCTAAAGGAAATCAATGCTGAATATTCATTGTAAGGACTGATGCTGAAGCTGAAGCTCCAATACTTTGCCATCTGATGCAAAAAGCCAACTTGCTGGAAAAGACCCCGATGCTGGGAAAGACTGAGGGCAAAAGGAGAAGGGGGCAGCAAAGGATGAGCTGGTTTGATAGCATCACTGACTCAAATGACATGAATCTGAACAAACTCTGGGAGACAATGAAGGACAGGGAAGCCTGGCATGCTACAGTCCATTGGGTCGCTAAGAATCAGACACAACTTAGCGACTTAACAACAAATCAATAATGGACAGGGCAAGAATAGAGACACTGTCCAGGCTCTTTCCTAGGTGCCACAACCTCCCCCTACCATGGGACTCTGACTACAGGGAAAAAAATCGTGGTGTGAAAATGGTAAAGCAAACAGCCTGATAAACCTCGAGCCACGGGTATCCTACAGTGCACAGAGCCCTCCACTATTAGAACTCCGAGCTGCCAGCTGGATGGACTGTGGTCTGTCTAGCCTTTAAGCTCTTAAAATAACTGTTGTTTCTGCTGCTGCCTTTGTTTGCTTGCTTGCCAACTTGCTTACTTGGTCATTTCTTTAATCTCAGAGATTGATGAGGGCAGATATTCTAAAATTATAACTAAAAATATTTCCTGAGTTTCCCTCCATTACATGGGTTGCACTTTCATGTTTTCTAATTCTGATGATTAAAAGTAAGAACAATGATGGCTTACATTCACGGAGGGTCTATTCTGAGGTACTATGCTTCTTCTTTACATGGACTTCCTCATTCCATCCTCACAGAAGTTCCATTAATTAGGTACCATGATGGCAAACCCTCTCCAGTATTCTTGCCTGGAAAATCCCAGGGACAAAGAAGGCTGGCAGGCTACAGTCCATGGGGTCACAAAGAGTCAGACACGACTGAGCATGCACTCAAGCAATCAGTCATGCAAGGTAGATCAGTTAGCAATTAGAGGTAGCCCGGATTGGAATCCAGGCAGTAGACTTGGGAGCTGGCACTCTGGAGGTGTCCCCATAAGAATGTGGGCACAGCCACTATAGCCGTTTCCAATTCAGTTCACCCTCTGCCACAAGGAGCTCATCTGCTGAAGCACTTGGAGTCTGAGCCCTTCAGCTACAAGAAAGCAGAACTCTTTTCTGACATTCAGCACTCACTATCAAGCTACACTTGAATGCTAGCACTGCCTTATAAATTATAATCTATAATAACAGAGGATTACTCTTTCCCTCATTAGTATTATTAATCTGATCCTGAATTGGCCCAGCCAGTATATTCAAGCTCTGCTTAGCCCCCATTTCTTCTACTGGCAAAGAACAGAGGACTTACCCCTGCAATCATCATGCCCTCATTTTGCATTTCATCTCACATAGTGGGTCTATTAAACAAGTCATTTGTAATGTATCCTTGTCAAACAGATTAAATGTAGCCGGTCTCATACAAATGCATAAATTGCTTTCAAAATTTTCCCAATTTCAGCAACCAACAAAGAGCTAATGTTTTGGCAAGAACATGTCCTCATCTAACACAGAAACTGGGAGCCTTTCCATGGAGGTTTTATTGTCATGCACAGAACTGAAAACTGAAATATCAATTCACAAGCCAGCTTTTGTTTTTTACACAGCACAGCATCCCATTCTGCAGGGCTGTGTCTTTCTAAAAGGAAAGCTGTAATTTAGAAATAGAACCTGTGAAAACAGTGTCGGGTAAAACCCTAAGACAAATAGCAGGTGCTGATGGCTGATGCTGAATAATCCTTAATTTCAGGTGGCACATGCAAGAAAATGAATCAATTTAACTCAAGACATCACAAGACTAAAGCACATAAATAAAGTGAAGAAATGTATGCACTACACTTCTGCTAGAATTTTCATTTACTTTCAAAAGATTTTGCTTTCTCCCATGGATAATTTTTATTCAGAAAAGGAGAAGGTCACCTCAAAAATTCCTTTGCAAAGACAACTCTTGCAACTGGGAATTTAATCACAGTCCTCTGAGACCTGATTCCTTCAAATAAGTAGTTCATTATTTTCTATAATATCTCTCTCTCTCTGGCAGTTCCCATCTTTTTTCAACTTATTTGAACATATCCAGATTTCCTCTTTTGTGTAAAAAAAGTGAAACCACTTTTAACAGTATTTTCTCTCATATTTATTAGAAAAACAGTCTCTTCTTGGAGTTTCCACTTCCCCTATTCATTCATTAGTCAATTCATGCATTCATCTATCCATTCATTAATTCAGCAACTATTTATTAAGCATCTACTATATATAATACATGTATTAAGTGCTGTTGAGAAAAATACTTAATCATGTTCTGTATTTATGCCATCACTTATTTGCCACAAAAAATATTTATTAAAACCAAATCATTAAAATTTTCAATAATCAATGGCACAACTTTTTTTCCAGAGAGTTTCATGCTTTAAGTTTCTTCAAAGCTATCCTTTAACTTCTAATGATGGAATTTCAGGTACCAGGAAAGAACATGCTTTGAAAGGGATCCCTGCTTCCGTCTGTGTTGGGGTTAAGTGGAAAGTAGCTGAGAAGCTAACCAATAGGAGGAAATTAGATGGAGGTGATTGAAAAGAGGGAGACAGAAAGAGGTACATCAAATTGAAGCAGGATTTCAACGAGGCAAGATTTTGATTCTCAGAAGACATTTGGCAATATCTGGAGACATTTTTGATTGTTAAACAGAGTGGCAATCTAGTAGGCAGAGGGCAAGGATGCTGTTAAACATTCTTCAATGGGCTGGATGGTCCCCATAAAAAAGAACTATATAGCTCCATACGTCAATACTGCCTAAATTGAGAAAATCAGGATTAAAAGAATAAGTATGAATTGTTTCCATTTTTCCTTGCATACTACAGCAGTGATGATCAGAAAGTAACTTGTAAATGACCAGGGCTGGCCAACTTGACTGTGTAAGACAAGTCTTGAAAACATTTTGTTAATGTGCAGGAAACAGCACGATTGTCTCCATACAAAGGAGGTGTCATAAGAACTAGTGGGAAAGGGAGCAAAGAGCCTCACTGTTGAGAAGAGAGTCTGAGTTGCTTCACAGGACACCTGGATTTGAATCTAGGTTCACATTTACACAACTCTGTAATCTGGCCAAATCACTAAAACGTTGCTTAGTTTCCTCATCTGTGAAAACAATCTGACAGGGTGGTTAAAGGACTAGAACAGATAATGCCCAACAAAATAAATAACACATTCTAACAATTACATGGCTTATATTTCAGGGCCTCTTATTATCTGTCTGGGTATTCTAAGCACTTTTAATATATTAACTGAATTAATCCTCATAACAAATTCCAGGTAGGTTAGTGTTGTCATCTGTTTCATCAGATAAGGACTTTTAAGCTAAGTTAAGCAGCTTGTTCAAGGTTAAACAACTGGCAAGTGGTTGTTCCAGGCTCTAGAACCTAAGTGCCAACTCACTAAGATTTTCTGAAGTGTTGGTGAGTCATACACCTCAGATACTGGAGATAATGAAGTCTGAGGTAGACTATTCAGTTAACAAATCATTTTTAAGTGTCTATAGTGCCACTTACTAAAGATGGAATGGTGTGCAAAACAGAAATTACACCTGCCAACACAGATCTCACAATATCAGCTAGTGTGCACAAAAGAAAATCTTGTCAAAGATATGGATTCTCAGGCTCATCTCTGAGAATCCAGGTTGGTTGATCCAAGGTGGTGTTCAGAATTCTGCACTTCCAACAGACACACCAAGTACCTGGTACGAATGGCATGATGACAACCCTTTGCAGAATACTTGGTCAGTCACGGGTTTTGTACTGTGTGTCACTGAGTTGAAATGGGAGCGCATAAGTTCATTACAACTCAATACCACCTAATGGGAAAGCAATTCAAAATGTAAGCCACATGCTAGTCACAAAGTCAAGCCAATGAGGACAGAGAGAGTGTCAGGGCAGCACTTAAAGAGGTGAGGTTGTTTGATGGGCACTAACTCCTAACAACAGCAGCTAGAACCAGACATGGAACAACATTAGAACCAGACATGGAACAACAGTTAGAACCAGACATGGAACAATAGACTAATTCCAAGTTGGGAAAGGAGTACGTCAAGGCTGTATATTGTCACTCTGCTTATTTAACTTATATGCAGAGTACATCATGCGAAATGCTGGCCTGGATGAAGCACAGGCTGGAATCAAGATTGCCAGGAGAAATATCAATAACCTCAGAAATGCAGATGATACCACCCTTATGGCAGAAAGTGAAGAACTAAAGAGTCTCTTGATGAAAGTGAAAGAGGAAAGTGAAAAAGCTGGCTTAAAACTCAACATTCAAATAACTAAGATCATGGCATCTGGTCCCATAACTGCATGGCAAATAGATGGAGAAACAATGGAAACAGTGAGAGACTATTTTCTTGGGCTCCAAAATCACAACAGATAGTGACTGCAGCCATGAAATTAAAAGATGTTTGCTCCTTGGAAGAAAAGCTATGACCAACCTGGATAGCATAGACATTACTTTGCAACAAAGGTCTGTCTAGTCAAAGCTATGGTTTTTCCAGTAGTCATGTATGGATGTGAGAGTTGGACCATAAAGAAAGCTGAACACCGAAGAATTTAAACTGTGGTGTTGGGGAAGACTCTTGAGAGTCCCTTGGACTGCAGGAAATCAAACCAGTCTATCCTAAAGGAAACCAGTCCTGAATATTCATTGGAAGGACTGATGCTGAAGCTGAAACTCCAACACTGTGGCCACCTGATGCAAAGAAATGACTCATTGGAAAAGACCCTGATGCTGAGTAAGACTGAAGGCAGGAAGAGAAGAGGACGACAGAGGATGAGATGGTCGGATGGCATCACCAACTTGATGGACATGAGCTTAAGTAAGCTCTGGGAGTTGGTGATGGACAGGGAAGCCTGGTGTGCTGCAGTCCATCAGATCACAAAGAGTCAAGCATGACTGAGCGACTGAACTGAACTGAACTCCTAACAAGAGACCAGGTAGGAGTCAAGAATGTTCAAAGCCTCTTTCCAAAGGGAAGGCCTTTTGCTACTCACATAAAAGATATCCTCTAGCTAATTCTTCTTAAGGCCTTGCAGGGCAGTGATTCTACTCACTATAGAATCAAGAAAGTCCAACTACAGTGATGAACAAAAAAGCCAAAATTCTAGCTCTCAAGAATAGCTCCCAAGTTCATTCCTCTTAAGGAGCCTCTGCCTGTTCCTTCTTTACAAGCATACTAAGAGTGAGTGACTTTGCATATATAATTATTATTGCATTTTAAATTATGCAAATAATTTTTATTTGCATATAAAATTAATGTCCTACATTAACAATTATATACCAGTATTGAGAACAGATCACATCCAGAAAAAGAAACAGATCTGGGTTCTGGGCTGACCTGTCCATCTGTTGTTGTTTAGTCACCGAGCCTGGGCTTCCCAGGTGGCACTAATGTTAATGAGCCTGCTTGCCAATGCAGAGCTTAGAGACACAGGTACGATCCCTGGGTTGGGAAGATACCCTGGAAGAGGGCACGACAACCCAGTCCAATATTCTTGCCAGAAGAATCCCATGGACAGAGAAGCCTGGTGGGCTACAGTTCATAGGGTCACAAAGAGTCGGACATAACTTAGGCGACTTAGCACAGCACAGTCACTAAGTCTGTCTGATTCTTCTGCAACCCCACGGACTTTAGCCAACCACACTCCTCTATCCATGAGATTTCCCAGACAAGAATACTGGAATGGAGTTACCATTTCCTTCTCCAGGGGATTTTCCCAACCCAAGGTTTGAATCTATATCTTCTGCAGTGGCAGGCGGATTCTTTACCACTGACTACCAGGGACCCCTATCCACAGAGTATGAAAAATTCACTTAATTTCTAGGACTATCTAATTCTTCTATAAGATGAAAGGCTATTCAAGATGATCTATAATAATATTTTACAATATCATATGGAATATAAAATTAATTCAAGCTTGGGCCTGGTGCACTGGGATGACCCAGAGGGATGGTATGGGGAGGGATGTGGGAGGGGGGTTCAGGATGGGGAACACATGTACACCCGTGGTTGATTCATCTTGATATGGCAAAACTAATATAATATTGTAAAGTAATTAGCCTCCAATTAAAATAAATAAATTTAAATTTAAAAATAAATAAATAAAAATTAATTCAGTGAGTCAAGACTAATATTCTGGACTGGATAATTTCATGGACTGTATAGACCATGGGGTCACAAAGAGCCAGACAAGACTGAGCAGCTTTCACTTTTTTTAAGAATAGAATAGAGAATAAGTGCTTCCCTGCAGTAAATGCAGCTATTATTATTATTTTTTTTTTTTGGTACGTGTATGTGCATGAAACTTGTTTCAGACATGCATATATAGATACTGAGTCATGATGTAAAATGATTTATTGCAGGTTTTCGTTAACATAGCCAGAAACCCACTGATTTAAAACCTCTTCTTGTTCCAAAGTGCTCTAATTCTGTAATTTCACCTGACTTGCTATTGACCTTGCAAATCATCACATCATGGACTGTATAGACCATGGGGTCACAAAGAGCCAGACAAGACTGAGCAGGTTTCACTTTTTTTAAGAATAGAATAGAGAATAAGTGCTTCCCTGCAGTAAATGCAACTATTATTATTATTTTTTTTTTTGGTACGTGTATGTGCATGAAACTTGTTTCAGACATGCATATATAGATACTGAGTCATGATGTAAAATGATTTATTGCAGGTTTTCGTTAACATAGCCAGAAACCCACTGATTTAAAACCTCTTCTTGTTCCAAAGTGCTCTAATTCTGTAATTTCACCTGACTTGCTATTGACCTTGCAAATCATCACATGATGCTAACTAATCCAGATTTGCTCCTGCTTTACCACAGCTTCAAGCACCAAATGTGTTCCTTATCAGCATATTCTGAAGAATATGCATGCTTCCAGAAGGTCATTGCCCCATCTCCCGTGGCCTCTTCTTCTCTTGTGAGCTGATTTTGGCATTTTCTACTGACCACATAGCCAAGCTAACACTGGACTACACATATAGCTACAGCTATATTCTCTAAAATATCAGAAAAAAAAAAAGAAATTTAAGGGGTTAAAAAATCATCACACTAACCACTCTTACAGAATGAAAAAATATAAAAGCCCACCTGAGACGTGATCTCAGAAAGCTGATGGGTATATAACTAAATCACGATGTTTGGAGAAGCCAGATGAGAGAACATAATAAAACTAGGATAAACTAAAACCCTGGAGAAACTATAAGCAAAGGTTTCCCAGGCTCTTATTCCTCAAATCTCTCACACCCATTCTAAGAATTCTGTTGTGCTGATTTTAATCCATGCCCAAGAGTAATTAAGTTAGGCATATGACTTTATAACTTGAGATTTATAATGCACCCTTTCCACCTCAGTGATTTGGGGGGAACTGGAAGGAGGGGCCCTCTGCCTCAATACTCACACCTCTTCATTTCTACCCTCTCTGTCTTCATATAAAGTTGTATCAGGATCACATGAGGAATCTTTTCAATTACATCTGTCCACACACAGATTTAAAGAATCAAAGTCAATAAATGCTCACTATTTCACATATAAAGGCCATTCCAGCGGAGCTGGAATTTTTGACTTATGTAATCCCTTTGCATCATATTTCTCCTCAAACCCACACCTAGTTGCATCAGCTGATTTACACAAATGCTGAGGAACTCCTGACATTCTAGATAAATGTGTCTAGAAAACTGAGGACTAGGCAAATAGAAGTCAAATTTCAAGTGGGGTGTGTAGGGGTTTGAAAGAGAATTGAAAGTGAAAGTCGCTCAGTCATGTCTGACTCTTTGTGACCCCATGGACTATAGTCAATGGAATTCTCCAGGCCAGAATACTGGAGTGGGTAGCCTTTCCCTTCTCCAGGGGATCTTTCCAACCCAGGGATCGAACCCAGGTCTCCTGCATTGTAGGCAAATTCTTTACCAGCTGAGCCACCAGGAAGCCCAAGAATACTGGAGTGGGTAGCCTATCCCTTCTCCAGTGGACCTTCCCAATCCAGGAATTGAACCAGGGTCTTCTGCATTACAGGCAGATTCTTTACCAACTGAGCTATCAGGGAAGCTCTGAGAGAGAACTAATCTCAAAGAAAAGATATGAAAAGGGTGAGGAGAATTTGCACAGAGTTTGAGGGTCAGAGGAGAGGTGTGGTCCCATGTGTGTGTGCAAGCTCAGTCGCTCTGTCCTGTCTGACACTTTGTGACCCACCAGATTCCTATATCCATAGGATTTTCCTGTCAAGACTACTGGAGTGGGTTGCCATTTCCTCCTCCAGGGTATCTTCCCAACCCAGGTACTGAACGCACATCTCTGGCATCTTCTGAATTGGCAGGTGGATTCTTTACAACTGAGCCACCTGAAAAGCGTAGATCCTTCTACACAACTAATACTAGAACCTCTTCCCACCTAGATTCTGGGTTGGTTTGTATACACCCTAAAGAGAAAGGGGCTAATTTTGCTAACTAAAGGAAGAATTTCACAAACTCTTAACATCTTGAGGTCCTTGCTAAGGAATCCCTGTAATCAATTACATTTTGGAGGAAGGATACCATTCCGATGTCCACTCTAAGTAGAGGAACTGACCCTGGGATGGATGAGAGCACTGGTGACCCAAGTCATCAGCCTGGCTGCCCACACTGGCAGTGGGTGCTGCTCAGTGGAGGGGAGGGTTACCACACTGCCCAGAAAACAAAGTAGTGGATGTATACCTCCAGCTCAGAGAACACCAGTGATAACAGATTCCTGGCCTTGACAACAGAAGCTTATAAAATCCTGGATCAAGAATCCAGAATCGAAGAATTGATGCTTTCAAATTGTGGTGCTAGGAAAGACTCTTGAGAGTCCCTTGGACTGCAGGAGATCAAACCAGTTAATCCTAAAGGAAATTAACCCTGAATATTCATTGGAAGGGCTGATGCTGAAGCCGAAGCTCCAATATTTGGACACTTGATGGGAAGAGCCAACTCATTGGAAAAGACCCTGATGCTGGGAAAGACCAAGGGCAGGAGGAAAAGGGGGTGACAGAGAATGAGATGATTGGATGGCATCACTGACTCAATGGACATGAGTTTGAGCAAACTCCTGGAGATATAAGAACGAGGAAGACTGGCATGCTGCAGTCCACAAAGAGTTGGACATGACTCTTTGTTGCTAACTGAACAACAGCAACAACAAATCAATGGCATGAATGGTGTGTATCTGTGTCTACAGACAAGCCATAGAAAGCCACCAGCTGCAGCACCATCAACAAACAGCACTAACTTTAGTGGAAACAAAATATTCCTATGAAGAGTCTTGGGTATATTTGGGAAGAACTTGGCAAGCTTTGAAAAGTCTGGTACACAGGGTAAACTTCTAGTAAAATTTGAATTAGATTGCTCTTGGGACATTGGGCCTCCGTGGTGGCTCAGATGGTAAAGCATCCGCCCGGGTTCTATATCTGGGTCAGAAAGATCCCCTGGAGAAGGAAACGGCAACCCACTCCAGTACTCTTGCCTGAAAAGTTCCATGGACTGAGGAGCCTGGTAGGCTACAGTCCATGGGGTCGCAAAGAGTTGAACACAACCAAACAACTTCACTTCACTTCTTCAGGACATTATAATGAATAGGTGATGGGTATAAGTGTTTGCACTGGATACACAAGGAAATAACTTCATTTTAAACAACCCTAAACAGAAATCACTAAAGCCATTTCTAAGACAAGAGCATTGAACATTTATGGTCATCTTTGTAGTCAGAATAATTACAAAGAAACATTACACTTAGTCACAGGACCGATAATCAAGAATGGTAACAATGGGGTGATCTACCAGTTAGGTGATATTTATCCATCACTTAGAAGGTATGTTACACCATGCAAAGTATGGGAAAATGAAAGTGAAAGTGAAGTCCCTCAGATATGTCCAACTGTTTGTGACCCCATGGACTGTAGCCCACCAGTCTCCTCCGTCCATGGGATTTTCCAGGCAAGAATACTGGAGTGGCTTGCCATTTCCTTCTCCAGGAGATCTTCCCGATCCAGGGACTGAACCCAGGTCTCCCACATTGTAGGTAGACGCTATACCATCTGAGCCACCAGGGAAGTCCAAAGTATGGGAAGGGAGCAGAAATTCACCCATTAGGCTATATGTGCTCATTAGCATCTTCTGGTCTATCTGACTTAAATTCCTCTAAGTGTAAAAAGCATAGTTGTTTATAGAGAATTCAATGAGAATCAGAATTTTCTCTAAACTTAACAGAAGTGAAAATAATGATCTCAATAAGCTTTCCTAGACGCTTTTTTGAATTCTGAAGGAGATGGGAATACCAGACCACCTGACCTGCCTCTTGAGAAATCTGTATGCAGGTCAGAAAGCAACAGTTAGAACTGAACATGGAACATCAGACTGGTTCCAAATAGGAAAAGGAGTACATCAAGGCTGTATATTGTCACCCTGCTTATTTAACTTCTATGCAGAGTACATCATGAGAAACGCTGGGCTGGAAGAAGCACAAGCTGGAATCAAGACTGCGGGAGAAATATCAATAACCTCAGATATGCAGATGATACCACCCTTATGGCAGAAAAAAAAGCCTCTTGATGAAAGTGAAAGTGGAGAGTAAAAAAGTTGGCTTAAAGCTCAACATTCAGAAAACCAAGATCATGGCATCCAGTCCCATCACTTCATGGCAAATAGATGGGGAAACAGTGGAAACAGTGTCAGACTTTATTTTGGGGGGTTCCAAAATCACTGCAGATGGTGACTGCAGCCATGACATTAAAAGACTCTTGCTCCTTGGAAGAAAAGTTATGACCAACAGGGGCAGGAGGAGAAGGGGACGACTGAGGATGAGATGGCTGGATGGCATCACGGACTTGATGGACGTGAGTCTGAGTGAACTCCGAGAGATGGTGATGAACAGAGAGGCCTGGCGTGCTGCAATTCATGGGGTTGCAGAGTCGGACACGACTGAGCGACTGAACTGAACTGAACTGGGGCGCTTTTTTAAAATAAGCAAAATGTCATTGATTAATTTTGAAACACATTTACTTTGTGACCTGCAAAACAAATTTCTCAATTTTTGTTAAATATCAACTCCAGACTTAGTTCTTCATTCAGTGAGAATAGATTGGATCCGGTACTGCCTCAGGCATTTGGGCAGAGCATTAAACACTGCATTGGATAAAAACAGGGCAGTTCTTTGAGAATCTAAAATCTGGCTGAGAAGGCAAATTATACAAAATTAAACATATTAAAATGACAACTTCCAGAATATTACTTTGCTCTTTCTGTGGAAGCTCTATGAAATCCCATAAATGCTTCATTCTCACACAATATCATGTGAGTGAGTGTTCTTGAAAGACTTGTTTGCTGTCTCAGGAGCATAGAAAAGACAATAGATGATTGATATGAACAGTGTATGTGAAGGGGGAGAATCCATTTTGGACAAATAGCTTCAGTATTTGTTGATTTTTGTAGTTCAAATTCAATAATGTGCCCATGAGTTTGTTGAAGACTACGTTATTTAAAAAAAAAAAAGTAAAGATAGTAGAATTTACTTATAGAAAACAATCAGAAAAAGAAAGTGGGAAATTGGGCAATACCTATTAATATAAGCCTAAATAAGGCAGTAATTTTGGGGGTAACAAACAGCTCGTGGATAACATCTGCTTTATAGATATATAGGCAAGATATTATAAAACACACTCAGTTGTTACACTTAAAAAAATAAAAATCACTTCTCCAAATAACTATAGTGTTCATCAAGAAATCATAAACTAATAAAGTCTCTGAATTAGAAAAAAAATAATGTTTGCTTCTTTGAACCTCCACCACAAAATTAAAACCTCTATGTTTATCGCTGTCATTGCTCAGTCGCTAAATCATGTCTCTTTGCAACGCTAAGAACAGCAGCAGGCCAGGCCGCTGTCATTCACTAACTCCTGCAGTTTGCTCAAATTGCTGTGCATCGAGTCATTGATGCTATCTAATCACTCATCCTCTGTCTCCCTCTTCTCCTTTTGCCTATTTCCCAGCATCAGGGTCTTTTCCAGTGAGTCAGCTCTATTTACGTTTTCAGTTCAGTTCAGTTGCTCAGTCATGTCCAATTCTTTGCGACCCCATGGACTACGTGCACCACTCCAGGCTTCCCTGTCCATCACCAACTCCTGGAGCTGGCTCAAACTGATGTCTGTCAAGTTGGTGGTACCATCCAACCATCTCATCCTCTGTCGTCCCCTTTTGTACCTCCCTTCAATCTTTCCCAGTATGAGGGTCTTTTCTAATGAGTTAGTTCTTCACATCAGGTGGCCAAAGTATTGGAGCTTCAGCTCAGTATCAGTCCTTCCAGTGAATATTCAGGATTGATTTCCTTTAGGATTGACTGGCTAGATCTCCTGCAGTCCAAGGGATTCTCAAGAGTCTTCTCCAACAACACAGTCCAAAAGCATCAATTCAAATAAACAATTCATTAGATGCAATTCTAAAAATTTATTGTTTTAGCAAGTGTTTGTCTCTTCAGCCACTGGTTGGATTGCTATATGGAGAATTCACTGGCTCCAAGAACTCAGATGCAAACTGACACTTCTTTACCCTCTTCTTTATTACTGTCAGTATCCAGTTTAAACATTATCAATAAAAATACCACTTGTAGACAACTCATCACCCTCAATTCACTGTTGTGCTTCATTTAAATGAAGAACTATTGGGGGAGGGTTCAAGATGGTGTCTAGGAAGATCCTGATCTTACCTCCTACCATGGATACAATAAATCTACAAACACTTATGAAATAACTCCCTTGGAAAGGGATCTGAAAACTGGATGAACTGAAAGGCAGCATTAGGATGGGTAGAGAGGCAGAGACACAATCTCTTCAAAAAAATAAAAAAGCACTCCCTGGAAGATCCGCTGGAGAAGGGAATGGCTATCCACTCCAGTATTGTTGCCTGGAGAATCCCATGGACAGAGGAGCCTGTCGGGCTACAGTCCTTGAGGTGGCAAAGAGTTGGACACGACTGAGCCACTAACACTTTCAGCGGCAGCAATCCACAATTGGAAGGGGTCACAAAGTTGCAGAAGGGATGTTTTCCCTGAGGAGCAAGAGATTCGAACTCCAGGCCAGGCATCTCAACCTTTAAATTCTACAAGGGAAAGACAAGCATTCAAAACACTTGTCTTTGAAAACCGATGGGGAGTATATCCATACAAACAAACAAACAAACAAACCATACTTGCATGAAACAGAATTGAGACTAATTCTGCTGCATGCATGAACCACAGTAGTCAACAGCTTAATTTCATTCAAAAGGCTCTGTGATGACCTAGTGGGGTGAGATGGGTGAGTGGGAGGGAGGTTTTAGAAGGAGTGGCTATATGTATACTTATAGCTGATTCATGTTGTTGTACAGCAGAAACCAAAACACTGTAAAGCAATTATCCTCCAATTAGAATTAAAAAAAAAAAATCTACCAGGAGCCATCCTTACTGTATTATATGGTAATACAGAGCTATTACATGGCAGGGAAGAGCAACACTGCAATGATCCATCCAAATATTTCTGTTCTTTACATTCTGGAGGGTTCTCTTTGAGAGTCTCTTTATTACACAGACTTCACAGACTATTTGCCTGTAACTTAGGAAGTTTTGACTTGAAGGTTTCCCCACCTTCAAGTGATGTCGAATGTCTTCTCTTTGCTCCTCCCAGCCATCCCCGCTCCCCTTCCCCATCCTGGGCCACTGGCCTGCACAGATTGTCCGGGGAGTTATCCTGCCCTCCAGGGTACAGTGAGGCAGCCTCTGGCATACAGAACAGGCAACAGCAGATGCAAAGCAAGGGAAGAGAGGAAGGTCAGGGATTTGTGCCTCACGTTGGCTGCATCTTTCTCCCAGAGGACCCCTCGTGCCTTTCCGCTATCTCTGCAATTTCAGCTCCCGGGGAGCCCCAATGGCTCTCAAATGTCACTACCCAGGTTCCTGAGTCTCTCTTGTTCTTTACCTAAGTTGAGCCCACACCTTTGCAAATAGTCCCTCTGTTAAACTCCCCTTAGATTACCTAATTCTGATTGGTACAGGTGACTCCAGAATACACCTGTGTCTGGTTTGGAGTGACTAGATCGGTGTTTCCCAAAGATTGTTTTCTGAAACAGAAATTAAAAAGTTTCGATGTTCAGTGAGTTTGACAGGCTGGATTTAGCAAAATTAAGCCGCATTCTTATTTTAGAATCTCACACATCCTTGGTGTGTAAACAAATGTTCACTTAGAATCACTAAGAGGAGAAAATGTATGAGCAGTATTCCATACATTTTCTTTCACCCACCTGCTGGAGGAGTGGCTAGAACTACAAGGACAGAATCCAGACAGGACTGTTGGAGAGTAATAAAAGACGTGGCGATGCTGAGGCTCTGCTGGGAACTGAAGCTGTCAAGTGACCACAGGCTGCTGTTGTGTGCTGGGTGGACCACCTAGAATGGAAAATTGGGTGATGGTGTCACTAGAGGCTGAGCAATGCTCGCCAGCACAGTAAATAATCTCTGGCTGCTGGATTCAGCTAACTGATATTTCCTCTGCCTCCTCCCTCATGACGATTTCTGATACTGCCTGTCACTTCTCATCACGGTTCCTCATGACTATTCATTGTTTCCTTCTCTCTTCTGACCATATTGCGTTTGCAAAGAGACTAGCTAGTTGACTTTCTGAGACAAACTAGTGTATGGATATTTCCAAATACGCTTTCATCAATCTCTTCACTGTTTACTATGTTACTTCTCCAGGTCTTCTGGGCTTTGGTGTCAATGGGAACTGAGTTTTAGTGTAATCATTTGTCACAGATATAATGCTTTTCCTTTTTGCCTTTAAATGTTCTGAAATGTGTTATGAGCTATTTTTATTGTTTTGGATTATTAGCCTTTTTGCTTATTTTCATGTTCCTTGTTGTTTGGGAAACTTAATAGTGCCAGAAAGCTGCAAGTCAGATGACCGCTCAGCTGAAAAATGCTAGTTTTATTTTGTTCCTTCTGCTTGACACAGTTCATTTTACTCACATATAACAGTTTGTTGAAGTATTTTGACACTCTAGCTGGCTTTGAATGGCACTAGCTGCTGTCTTCGTTCAGTAGTGTATTTTATCATTCTTACATGGATGTGTCTATTTCCAAAGGACAAGTAACTTAACAGCTTTCGACTTAGATATGGCAATAGCCCTCCTCTTGACTTCTTGGCCATGTGGTCCTTCATCCCTCCCATGGCTAGAGAATCTTAACCTCAAAAATTGGATTCAATCCAGGCCTCCGATGTAGGACCAGTCCTAGGTGTTAGTCCTAGATTAAAGCACCAGTAATTCAGCAGCAAAACAGCTTGCTCTTGATCCCACACTAATCCTGAATACCAGTTGTTATCATTTCACTATTGCCTTATTCCTCCTCAGCGGTCCCATGTCTCTTCCTCAGATTATTCTGACTAAGCCTCCACCCTGCAGAGGAGCATGGCACTGTCTGACCTTGGCCATGAGCCTTGTAATGTGTGGTGTGACTGGTGAGGGCCTTAGAGTCCAGTTGCTTGGTTTAAGTCTCTGCTCTCTGCAATTGCTAGATTTCTGTGCTCCAGTTTCTTTGCCTAATGAAGCTAGTAATAGTTGCCACCTCCTAGTTTTGCTGTGGGGTTTAAACAAACACACACAAATGGCTTAATATGGGTAAGCATGCTCAGTCACTTCAGTCGTGTCTGACTGCGACTGTAGCCCGCCAGGATCCTCTTTCCAAGGGACTGTCCAGGTAAGAATACTGGAGTGGATTGCCATGCCCTCCTCCAGGGGTTCCTACCAATCGAGGAATCAAACCTGTGTCTCCTCTGTCTCCTGCCTTACAGGACAAGACACCTGGGAAGCTCAGTGGCTTAATGAACGTTGGCTATTATCTTGGATCCTTTGAAACTAGGGTCCCATCTTTCTTTTCTAGTTCTATCAGTCAGAGAATCAGTAGGAAATAGAAATGGACTCAAAATAGTTAAGAGACTTATTAAGTCACTAAGTCCTGTCAGACTCTCTGGGGATCCCTTAGACTGTAGCCGACCAGTCTCCTCTGTCCATGGGATTTCCCAGGCAAAAATACTGTGGGTTGCCATTTCTTTCTCCAGGAGATCTTCCTGACCCAGGGATTGAACCGGCATCCCCTGCATTGCAGACGGAGTCTTTACTGCCGAGCCACTGGAGAATCCATAAGCAAGATGAATGAAGTTCAACTTGCAAAGCAGTGGGCACAAGTTAAGATAATCACTGTGAGGTTTTGAGGCACCTGAAGACTAACAGCAGTGGGAAGCCATTACCACCTAGTTCTGAAACCCTGGAATTCATTGAAAACTGGAGCTGTGGAGAAAGGGTTCTTAAACGGTCCTGGAGCTGTGCTTATGGAAGGTCTGAGTCACTGCCAGATACACGGCCCAAGAAGGGCATGGAAAAGAAATCCCCTACTTTTCCTCCCTTCCAACCTTCAGTCACTACTGGTGCCTCCCAGTGAGAGCCAGTTGGCAAGGGATTCTGGGTAATGCAGTGCCAAGACACTACAACTGACAGAACGGCCACAAAGGATGGGAAGTGGGCCGAGGCTCAAGCCAAGCGGAGAGAACTAGGAAGCCAGTCTTTAAGACGCTTTTCTTCTGATCCAGTTCCCCCGATTAGTGATAGCTGCCACACCTGCCAATGCTCAGCTAACTCTCTTGACTCAGTGTTTGTTCTAGAACTACAACGGGGCCCTGGGGTCTCAGATCCTGACTATCCTACTTTGGCTTTCCCCCTTGTCAGGTAGTCAGGTTTTACTCTTCTCCCTCAAGCCTTGGTTCTGAGGGAAAGAATTTTCTAGTAGGGATTTTTGGAACTTGTTTTTGATCAATGTCCATTCAAATGATCAGGTCAGCTGTAAAATGGACCCAAACTGACTACTGAACTAACAGATTGGACATTTTCCTCTCTGTTAGTTTTGGTCATAAATGCAAGGTGATAGTATAGCATGAATATGGGGAAGGAAAAAAAATACCAATAAATAGAAAGTGTAGAAGAAAACTGGGCTTCCCTGGTGGCTCAGGTGGTGAAGAATCTGCCTACAATGCAGGAGACCTGGGCTCATATCTGTGAAATGAAAATATTGCCTGCCATATCAATAAACAAGAAATGTCACAGCCATCAGCAATTTCTGGCCTCCAAATGTGAATGAGAGCTCACAAAATAGATGCAGCAGATGCTGCCCCCCACCCCCATGTTGACTGCTGAGGAGCTGGGGGAATGCAAGAAGCAAGGTGAATAAGAAAACAGGATTGGCCCCACACACGAGAGATGCATATGAAAGGAATGAATCAATGAGCCCAGAGACATGCATCTTCCCATACACTTCGATTCAATTCAGCTGCTCAGTCGTGTCCAATTATTTGCGACCCCATGGACTGCAGGACGCCAGGCCTCCCTGTCCATCACCAACTCGCGGAGCCTACTCAAACTCATGTACGTCACATCAGTGATGCCATCCAGCCATCTCATCCTCTGTCGTCCTCTATTCCTCCTGACTTCCATCTTTCCCAGCATCAGTGTCTTTTGGGAGAAGGCAATGGCACCCCACTCCAGTACTCTTGCCTGGAAAATCCCACGGACGGAGGAGCCTGGTAGGCTGCAGTCCATGGGGTCTCGAAGAGTCGGACACGACTGAGCGACTTCTCTTTTACTTTTCACTTTCATGCACTGGAGAAGGAAATGGCAACCCACTCCAGTGTTCTTGCCTGGAGAATCCCAGACACTGGGGAGCCTGGTGGGCTGCCATCTATGGGGTCGCACAGAGTCGGACACGACTGAAGCAACTTAGCAGCAGCAGCAGTGTCTTTTGAATGAGTCAGTTCTTTGCATCAGGTGGCCAAAGTACTGGAGCTTCAGCTTCAGCATCAGTGCTCCCAATGAATATTCAGATCTTATTTCCTTTAGTGAATGGTTGCATCTCCTTGCAGTCCAAGGGACTCTCAAGAGTTTTCTCCACACCACAGTTCAAAAGCATCAATTCTTCGGTGCTCAGCTTTCTTCACAGTCCAACTTTCACATCCATACATGATCACTGGAAAAACCATAGCCTTGACTAGACAGACCTTTGTTGGTAAAGTAATGTCCCTGCTTTTCAATATGCTGTCTAGGTTAGTCATAACTTTTCTTCCAAGGAGCAAGCGTCTTTTAATTTCATGGCTACAGTCGCCATCTACTGTGATTTTGGAGCCAAAAAAAATAAAGTCTCTCACTGTTTCCACTGTTTCCCCATCTATTTGCCATGAAGTGATGGCACCAGATGCCACGATCTTGGTTTTCTGAATGTTGAGTTTTAAGCCAACTTTTTCACTCTCCTTTTTCACTTTCATCAAGAGGCTCTTTAGTTCTTCACATTCTGCCATAAGGGTGGTGTCATATGCATATCTTAGGTTATTGATATTTCTCCTGGCAATCTTGATTCCATCTTGTGCTTCTTCCAGCCCAGCATTTCACATGATATACTCTGCATATAAGTTAAATAAGCAGGGTGACAATATACAGCCTTGATGTACTCATTTGCCAAATTGGAACCTGTCTGTGGTTCCATGTCTGGTTCTAGCGGTTGTTTATTGACCTGAATACAGATTTTTCAGGAAGCAGGTCAGGTGGTCTGGTATTCCCATCTCTTTAAGAATTTTACACAGTTTGTTGTGATCCATACAGTCAAAGGCTTTGACATAGTCAATAAAGCAGAAGCAGATGTTTTTCTGGAACTCTCTTGCTTTTTCGATGATCCAGCAGATGTTGGCAATTTGATCTCTGGTTCCTCTGCCTTTTCTGAATCCAGCTTGAACATCTGGAAGTTCATGGATCATGTACTGTTGAAGCCTGGCTTGCAGAACTTTGAGCATTACTTTGCTAGCGTGTGAGATGAGAGCCATTGTGTGGTGGTTTGAATATTTTTTGGCATTGCCTTTCTTTGGGATTGGAATGAAAACTGACCTTTTCCAGTCCTGTGGCCTCTGCTGAGTTTTCGAAATTTGCTTGCATACTGAGTGCAGCACTTTTGCAGCATCATCTTTTAGGATTTGAACTAGCTCAACTGGAATTTCTTCACAGCCACTAGCTTTGTTCATAGTGATGCTTCATAAGGCCCACTTGACTTTGAATTCCAAGATGTCTAGCCCTAGGTGAGAGATCATACCATCGCAGTTATCTGGGTCATGAAGATCTTTTCTGTATAATTCTTCTGTGTATTCTTGCCACCTCTTCTTAATATCTTCCGCTTCTGTTAGGTCCATACCATTTCTATCCTTTATTGTGCCCATCTTTACATGAAATGTTCCCTTGGTATCTCTAATTTTCTTGAAGAGATCTCTAGTCTTTCCCATTCTATTGTTTTCCTCTATTTCTTTGCATTGATCACTGAGAAAGGCTTTCTTATCTCTCCTTGCTTCTTTGGAACTCTGCATTCAAATGGGTATATCTTTCCTTTTTTCCTTTACCTTTAGCTTCTTTTCTTTTCTCAGCTATTTGTAAGGCCTCCTCAGACAATCATTTTGCCATTTTGCATTTCTTTTTCTTGGGGACGATCTTGATCATTGCCTCCTGTAAAATGTCACAAACCTCCATAGTTCATAGTCCATAGTTCATCATGCACTCTATCAGATCTAATCCCTTGGATCTATTTCTCACTTCCACTGTATAATTGTAAGGAATTTGACTTAGGTCACACCTAAATGGTCTAGTGGTTTTCCCTACTTTCTTTAAGTCTGAATTTGGCAATAAGGAGTTCATGAACTGAGCCACGATCAGCTCCTGGTCTTGTTTTTGCTGACTGTATAGAGTTTCTCCATCTTTGGCTTCAAATAATATAATCAATCTGATTTCAGTAGTGACCAAATGGTGATGTCCATGTGTAGGGTCTTCTCTTGTGTTGTTGGAAGAGGGTGTTTGCTATGACCAGTGTGTTCTCCTGGCAAAACTCTATTATACTTTGCCCTGCTTCACCTGTACTCCAAGGCCAAATTTGCCTGTTCTTCCAGGTATCTCTTGACTTCCTACTTTTGCATTCCAGTCCCCTATAATGAAAAGGACATCTTTTTTTGGTGTTAGTTCTAGAAAGTCTTGTAGAACCGTTCTATAAACGGTCTTCATAGAACCGTTCAACTTCAGCTTCTTCAGCATTACTGGTCAGGGCATAGACTTGGATTACTGTGCTATTGAATGGTTTGCCTTGGAAACAAACAGAGATCACTCTCATTTTTGAGATTGCATCCAAGTACTGCATTTCAGACTTTTGTTGACTATGAGGGCTACTCCATTTCTTCTATGGGATTCTTGCCCACAGTAGTAGATATAATGGTCATCTGAGTTAAATTTGTCCATTCCAGTCCAGTTTAGTTCACTGATTCCTAAAATGTCTTTGTTTACTCTTGCCATTTCCTGTTTGATCCTTTCCAATTTGCCTTGATTCATGGACCTAACATTCCAGGTTCCTATGCAATATTGCTCTTTACAGCATCGGATGTTACTTCCATCACCTGTCACATCCACAACTGATGCTAAATTCCTTAAGTAAATTCCTTACTTAGATGCGGCATATGTCAGCAAAATTCCCTTAGCATGAAAAATCATAATAGGAAACACAAGCCACGAGTCATACTCATACAAAGAATGATCTCATCAGATCCAGAAGACTTAATTCTTTATCTGCTACCATTCTTGCTTTTCTAACTCACATCACCATTTCAGAAGCACTAGCAATAAAAACTGATGTTCTGAACTATGAAGGAAGCATTCACAAGCACAGGGCTTAGTGGATCTTGAACCAAAGTGGAACTGAGCATCCTGACTTGGGGGTAGTGGATTGTGTAGGTGTGGAAAAGAAGGGGACCTGCCCAGCTTTAACTTTCCAGGTAAACACATCCCCCCCCAGTCAACCTTGTATGTGGGAAATTAACCAAAAGACAACAGAGTGTTTTAGGCAAGTCCCCAGTTCTCCTAAAACCTGAACCAAAAGTGGAAATGCTGTGATTTGTGACTTATTCATTTGTAGTAAGTGTCACCTGCTGCCTATGTTTTTATAAAATTGCCATAAATGTTTCCATCTCCAAGAAAAATAGTCTAATAACTTTACACATGGGAGGTCTAGAGCAGCATGAGAGAACTGGATACCTGTCGTAGAAGGGAGGAAGATTAAAAACGCATGAATATAAAATGAAGAAAAGTAAGCCCAGTGTACTGGAGACATTAGCTATCTATGAAATCAAAATGGCTCACGCCTTGCCTTTTCATTTTGTTTATGGTTTCTTTTGGTGACATTTGCAGAGATGTGGATAGACCTAAAGAATGTCATACAGAGAGAAGTCAGAAAAACAAATATCATATAACATCACTTATATGTGGAATCTAGAAAAATGGTACAGATGAACTTTTTGTAAAGCAGAAATAGAGATACAAATGTTAAGAACAAACTTATGGATATCAGGGTACGAAAGAGGGGATGGGATAATTTGGGAGATTGGTATTTACATACATACACTACTATGTATAAAATAGATAGCTGATAAGAACATATATATATATATATAGCTCAGGGAACTCAACTCAGGCCTCTGTGGCAACCTAAATGAGAAGGAAATCTTTTAAAAAGGGGCTGCATGTAGACGTATAACTGCTTCACTTTGCTATACAGTAGAAACCAACACAACATAGCAACTATGTTCCTATTCAGTCTCTAAGTGGTGTCCAGCTCTTTTCAACTCCATGAACTGCAGCACACCAGGCGTCCTTGTCCTTCACTGTCTCCCGAAATCTGCTCAAACTCATGTCCATTAATCAGTAAAACTAAAACAATATTGTAAAGCAACTATACTCCAATTAAAATTTTTTTAAAAAATGGCTCATGCCTCCTCATGGTGCCTCAGGAGAGTCTAGTCAAGAAAGCAGCATGATGTAATGAAAATAGCAAAGGTTTTGGATCTAGAGTTAGCAACATAGGATTTCAATCCTAGTTTCCTTCTTCTTAGCTATGTTACCTTAAGAAAGATACTTAATGTATCTGAGCTTAAGTTTCTTGATCCACACACAAAAAAAACCATGTTTTAAAAATATTTGCTATAAAAGATTATTGAAAACATAGAATGATAGAATAGATCAGCAAGTGGAACTTGTTAGCATTCTCTAAATGTCAGCGGATGTTATTTTTTAATTAGCATCATTAATCACTACACTATATTGTCCAGAACATAATTAATAGATGTCAGTTTACCCAAGTTAAATCAGATTTAAGTGATGTGCTTGACTGCATAAACAGACAAATTCTTTACACTTGGATATTGATTCTCAAATAATCAGAGTCAAGTAATAGTGAAGGAAGTTCCTGAGAGAAAAAGAATGTATATATTTTTACAAAAAGTATGATTAATATACCTACTGTTTTTACAACATAAATGATAGAAATTAACGTATGACAAATTGTCTTGTAGGTCAACAGTCTGAAGAAGATAAAAGGACTGCAGAAATACAATAGCATGGGCTAAAAATGGTGGCTTAGAGAACAAATATGAGCCTTGGAACTGGAAACCAGAAGCCCCTCATTCCCACCAACTTGATAAAGAAATGCAATTTCTTCATTTTTTTTTCCTGTGCCAAATTTCCTTGTTTAACACAAACAACTAGTTCAGGTTATCCACTTATCAAACTTAAAGGAACATACACATTTATTAGATCCAAGATAGTATAAAATTTCCAGGTGGAGAAGTCACCTCCAGGCCCAACCCAATCAGAAAATTCTGGCTCACATCTACCCACATGGATCCACTTTCCAGCCTACTTCATGGAAATTATCTGGACCAAAGGATTGCAATTTCTCTCTTGCCACAAATAAGCTTTAGAGACTCTACAGGTTAATGAAAGACCAATGCTATAGATGTGAGGAATGGTGGTTTGTTTTTAAGCCAGGCTCTTCTAGCTGATTCACAAGTTGTAGCCCATTAAGTGTCTCAGCAAGGGGCTTCTTGGGAGAGGAGTATCTGTTTGTTCTTCTTTATGGAGTCTAAATGTTAGTATTCATAAAACAGATGTCTTCAAAGCAGTGTCAGTCAGCTTAAACACAAATATGATATTAGTCATTTGTAAAGCAGATACACATATTTCTCTAATGGGTTGCAAGACTCTGATTTTGAGTACTTATTCATGATTTAATACATTGCTATTTGCTCTTGAGTTAACTTTTCACCCAAGCATTAGGGTCTATTTTGGGCTCACTGGACTATTAATTTTGGGTGCCAAACAAAATCTTATGAGAGATGGGATTTTTTAAAAAATATTGTCCTTTAAGTTACACAAAGAAGCAAAAATTCCCTCCAGGAAATTAATACTCTAATTATAAACTTTCTGGTTGAGAAAGTCTTGAAAAGCTTTGTATCTTCTATGAAGTCAAAAGTCTTTGGCTTGGCTTCACTTAATTTTTCCCATTCAGAACATATGGGAATATTCCCAAAACATCAGAGCAGCTGGTCCTTTTGAAATCAGAAAAAAACTTTTCTTTCTAATGCTACTTACATTATAGGAAAAGGAATCCACACTGCTGGCAAAACAGCTGTTCTTATTTCTGAAGGATATTGCAATAGCTAAGGCAACATGTTTTCCTGCTTAAATTACAGTTTTGGAAATGAGAAAGATCAATCATTGTTTATAAATTGAGTTGTAATAATATCAGTTCCCTTCTTTCAACTTATCCCATTTAGAATGTTTCCAAATATGGGGCAGATTATCACACAGCCCAAATGGTCACATTTTTGACTGACTTTCTCAGTTTACATTGAACAGTTGATATTTTATAGTAGATACAGCTTTTCTGAAAGTTATGACACTGAATTTTTTTTCTCTCGATATTTACAGTTGTACATGCAAGACATCAAGAAATTATTTGGAGGGAAAAGAGGCAATTGAACACATCAAAAAAGTATCTTCAGAAGTTTAAATAATATCCTAAGTTATATACGCCCTCAGTAACAAAATAGACTTTAATAGGCTGCTCCGTGCTCTCCTGGTTCAGTGGACACAAGACTATATCAAACCTCAAATGTTCTTTCGATAACTCTCAGCTTTCTTACACGAAGGTGGCAAACTTACTGTGTAAACTGTTCACAATTCAAAACTGAATCTATAGAAGTATTCACTCATCATTATTTGGATAGAAATTTATACTTCTTAGCAGAAATGAGTAAAGGTTAAAAGAAAAATTGTTTCCCTGGATTTAAAAAGAACAGAAGCTTAACAAATATTTGATTTAAAAATTTATTCAAGACCAGAGCAATCCCTTGACTAATATGATCTGTACGGTAAAATAGTACCTGCTACCGATCAGTAAATTCTTAGGTCAGATTTCCTAGTTATTCCTTTAGCAACAAAATGGAGGCTATTTTCTTCATAAAACCACTTAATTCATATTATCTCGCAGGCAAAATAACCAACTACTTTTAAGTTCCAACTATATGCCAGAAATGGAGCTCAATGCTTTACAGACATGATTTACTTTAATCTTTGAATTATGCATGTGGTGTTGGTGAAATTAATCCATTTTACAGTAGGGCAAGTCAACTTAGGGAGCTTTATATTATCTCTTATTTATCTTAAAATTCTTTAGATTGGACAATGTGATATACACATACATATATATATATAGCTTTGATATATAGTTTTGTTTTATTCCTTACAGTGATTAGTAAACATCTGAAGTACCTAATTGGGCAAACATCGCAGGGCTACTTAGCACACTGCAAGACTAATCGAAAGCCACAATCTACAGACTGACACTCTAATTTTTTCATCTATCTTTGAAAGAAACTTAATAGAGCTTTTGTTAATCGGCAATATGGAGGATATTAACATTTACCAAAGAATTGCAAGTAATCAAATTGGTTTAAGTCAGTTCACAAGACTGACTACATAACTTGGTCAAAATGGTATAGTTGAGATTTGGCCACAAGTCCTCCTCATTCAAAAACCCTTGCTTTGCTTCCCTCAACACAGAACAGAATATTAGTCTGGTTGAATTCTTGATGGGTACATGAATGATATACAAGAAAATAAGGACAGAAGGGAAAAGGCAAGAGTTCTCCTCCCACGACTGGCACAAGGGACCCCCCACACACACATATTTCTTATCTTGGTGAATCAAGGTCATAGGCCATTCTTCACTTTCCCATATTGGACATCTGTTTTAGGCTGATAAGGCTTCCATGACAATATACCACAGACAGGGTGGATTAAACAACAGAAATTTATTCTCACAGTTTCAGAAACCGAAGGTCCAAGATCAAGGTGTCAGCAAAGCTGGCTTCCCCTGAGAACCCTCTCCTTGGTTTGCAGATGGCTGCCTTCTCTCTGTGAGCTTACGTGGGATTTCCTCTGCATCCCTGGTGTCTCTCATGTGTTCTCATCTCCTCATCTTCTTGGGACACCATTCAGATTGGATTAGGACCCACCATAATGGCTCTCATTTTAACTTGTCTCTTTAAAGATATATACAGTCACATTTCGAGGTATCTAGGTTAGGGCTTCAACATATAAATTTTGAGAGGAGCACAATTCAATCCATAATAGAGAAACAGTAGTTTCTTTCCAATGCAAGCTGAGCACAATCTCACAGTATTATTATTTTTAAATGACATAGCAAGCCAAAACAAAAGCTTTAGGTTCTCTACTTCAGACATGACTGTCCCACTATGTAGTTGATTTTCTAGGCTGCACTGATCAAGATACCACCCAGCTTAAAACCCTGGATGTATACCCACTGCCTGTGGTTGAAATTGAACTTTATGCCAGGTGCATGCAAACTCTGTGTGCTTTTTCTCACCTCCCCGATCTTACCCACTTACACTTGCTGTTTACCCAATGCATGCAGTTCCCTGCACATAACGAAAGACATCCTTCCACATCTCTGCTCATGTCATTCCACTGAACTCTTCTTTTTCCCTTTCCAGACTCAAGTTTTTCTATTTAAAACTTTGGCCAGCTATTGCTTGCTCTAGCCTCATTGCTTGACCTTTGCCTGCATTACCTCTCTTCAACAAAGTGGGATTTGCTTCCATTAGAGAGAGGAGCCTGGCAGACCATGGGATTCTCCAGGAAGGAATGCTGGAGTGGGTTGCCATTTCCTTCTCCAGGGTATCTTCCCAACCCAGGAACTGAACCCAGGTCTCCTGCATTGTAGGTAGATTCTTTACCAACTGAGCTACAAGGGAAGCCTCCTTCTTTAATAGCAGCTGTCATTTTAAAATTAATTTTATTGGCGTATACTTGCTTTACAATGTTGTGTTAGCTTCTACTGCATAGCAAAGTGAACCAGCTATACATATACATATATCCCCTGCCTTTTGGATTTCCTTCCCATTTAGGTCACCACAGTGCAGTATGTTCCCATCAGTTCTCACCAGTCCCAATCTTCCAGTTCCTCCTCTTTGCTCCTTGGTATTGACAGATTTGTTTCCTATGTCAATAGCAGTTGTCACATAATTATGACTTCATTTATCCACCTTGTGAATTCCTGGCAGCATGATTTATTGTTGTTAATTGTCATGTCCTGAGTGTCACATACAGAATCCAGCTCTAGTAGGATCTTAATAGATAACTATTAACTGAATGAAAGTTGCCTATTAAGGGATAAAATATGAACTATAATAATTTCTCCTATATTACAGCTTCTATAAAATTGTTCAGCTTCTACCACAAAGATAAGCACTATGGATTTGAGACATGTCTGTTTTTTGTCATCTTATCATTTTTTAAGAAACTGAATAAAGTATTAATTTTTGTTGATCTCAATACACGTATGATGATTGCTCTGAGTCTGGGCTGACAGAATTTGATACCTGAAATATATCAAAGAATTTTTCATATGATCTAAAAGATCCAATAAACCTGTTCCTGAACTTTTAAATCTAGCCCTGTTACATATAAGTAACTAACCTCACAAGGGATTTTTTTTCTTTGGTCTTTTAGTTATTTTTTTAAACTCCTGAGTGAAAAAAAAAAAGACTCCCTTTGGCACTGAATCGTCAGTGCCTTTGAAGACAAATTTTACCCAGCAAGATCGTGTTAAGGACAGAGGCTTGTTTTGAGACATACTGCTTGTGGGATGGTTTATTTTAAGCCATGATACTATGATATTAGCAAGCTGTTATTCATGGAGGCATTGATTAATATGCTTTTCCTCCTGACAGCATCAAAGCACCAGCCCATTCATTTCTCCCCACTGAGTCCTTGGCACATAATATATTATAAAGGCCTAATGAAGGGTTCTTTCAGTCTCTGTAAGATTGTACTGAGCACAGGACTTTTTATTCAGTGAAAGGACGACATATCACTACAAAATATTTGTAAATTGTCTTAGTAGTTTATCCAGAGTGAAAAGAAACTCTGCAGGCTATCAGTGTTAAAATTGAAACGTAAAACAAATTCTATTAGCAAAGAGTTGATAAAGTCCAATGTCGCATAGGAAGAAAGGGCAGATTGGAGTGATGATCTCTTGAAAGATAGAGGGTCTGGTATATTTCCCATAGGAACCACATTTCTTTGTTCATCAACCAAATACTTATCAACCTGACTGGCAGCATTCACAAATTAATAAATTTCACACAATCTTACTACCATGATGAATAACAGAAAGCAAATATAATGATCTTATGAAATGAGCTACATTTTTAGTTAACTGTAAAGCCTAATCATCAAGGTACAATGAGAGGATTCCTTTAAAACATAGCTGCTCAGCACTATTTACAATAGCCAAGACATGGAGGCAACCTAAATGTCCACTTTAGGAATGGATAAAAAGATATGGTACACATATACGATGGAATATTACTCAGCCATCAAAAGAAGGAAATAACGATGTTTGCAACAACATGGATGGACCTAGAGATTGTCACACTGAGTAAGTCAGAGAGAGAAGCAGAAATTTTGAATGGCATCCCTTATATGTGAAATCTAAAAAGATATGATACACATGAACTTACTCACAAAACAAAAACAGACTCACCGGCTCAGAGGATGAACTTATAGTTGCTGGAGGGAAGGATGGGGAGAAGGGATAGTCAGGGAGTTTTGGATGGACAGGTAACACTGCTATATTTAAAACAGATAACTAACAAGGACCTACTGTATAGCACAGGGAAATCTACTCAATGTTATTTGGCAACCTGGATGGGAAGGGAGCTTGAGGGAGAATGGATATATATATATATATGTGTGTGTGTGTGGCTGAGTCCTTGTGCTGCCCACCTGAAACTATTACAACATTGTTAATCAGCCACACTCCAAAACAAAATTAAAAATTTAATTTAAAAAATGAAAAGGATATCCTTTAGCATTTGTTGGAGAGCTGGTTTGGTGGTGCTGAATTCCCTCAGTTTTTGCTTATCTGTAAAGCTTTTGATTTCTCCTTCATATTTGAATGAGATCCTTGCTGGGTACAATAATCTGGGCTGTAGGTTATTTTCTTTCATCACTTTAAGTATGTCTTGCCATTCCCTCCTCGCCTGAAGAGTTTCTATTGAAAGATCTGCAGTTATCCTTATGGGAATCCCCTTGTGTGTTATTTGTTGTTTTTCCCTTGCTGCTTTTAATATTTGTTCTTTGTGTTTGGTCTTTGTTAATTTGATTAATATGTGTCTTGGGGTGTTTCGCCTTGGGTTTATCCTGTTTGGAACTCTCTGGGTTTCTTGGACTTGGGTGATTATTTCCTTCCCCATTTTAGGGAAGTTTTCAACTATTATCTCCTCAAGTATTTTCTCATGGTCTTTCTTTTTGTCTTCTTCTTCTGGGTTAATCTGGGCTGTAGGTTATTTTCTTTCATCACTTTAAGTATGTCTTGCCATTCCCTCCTCGCCTGAAGAGTTTCTATTGAAAGATCTGCAGTTATCCTTATGGGAATCCCCTTGTGTGTTATTTGTTGTTTTTCCCTTGCTGCTTTTAATATTTGTTCTTTGTGTTTGGTCTTTGTTAATTTGATTAATATGTGTCTTGGGGTGTTTCGCCTTGGGTTTATCCTGTTTGGAACTCTCTGGGTTTCTTGGACTTGGGTGATTATTTCCTTCCCCATTTTAGGGAAGTTTTCAACTATTATCTCCTCAAGTATTTTCTCATGGTCTTTCTTTTTGTCTTCTTCTTCTGGAACTCCTATTATTCGAATGTTGGAGCGTTTCATATTGTCCTGGAGGTCTCTGAGATTGTCCTCATTTCTTTTAATTCGTTTTTCTTTTTTCCTCTCTGATTCATTTATTTCTACCATTCTATCTTCTATTTCACTAATCCTATCTTCTGCCTCCGATATTCTACTATTTGTTGCCTCCAGAGTGTTTCTGATCTCTTTTATTGCATTATTCATTGTATATTGACTCTTTTTTATTTCTTCTAGGTCCTTGTTAAACCTTTCTTGCATCTTCTCAATCCTTGTCTCCAGGTTATTTATCTGTGATTCCATTTTGATTTCAAGATTTTGGATCATTTTCACTATCAATATTCGGAATTCTTTCTCAGGTAGATTCCCTATCTCTTCCTCTTTTGCTTGGTTTGGTGGGCTTTGCTCCTGTTCCTTTACCTGCTGGGTATTCCTCTGTCTCTTCATTTTGGTTATATTGCTGCGTTTTAAAAGTTTTAAAGAATAAAAATACATATTTTTAAAAGTTTTAAAGAATAAAAATACATATTAATTTTATTATAAGAAAAATTAAATAAACATTATCATAAAAACCATAATCCAGGTAAGTCTCTCTGAAGTTACATCCAGGTCATCGTACTTCTATTTTGGGTAGTCTTCAAATATAGATTTTGGAGTTGTGTTATCTATAAATGGTGACTATCATTCATTACCACTTGATCTGTACTGACTCTGTGCACAGAAGATAACCCTAATTTCAGTTTTGGTGTTCATAGCTGTCTAATCCTGGTGTGCACACAATTTGGCTACTGTGATGGGGACATTTGTCCAATAAACATTTATTGAAGACTTTCTTTGGGCCAGACTTTGAGGATGGTTGTTGTTGTTTAGTCACTAAGTCGTGTCTTACTCTTAAGTATATGTCTGACCCCATGGACTTACATACTTAAATAATGTATAATTATGGCCCTAAAGAGTGCTGAAGGTAGGAAAGAATAAAATGCAAAATAGATTATGTGTGTGTGATTAGTTGTGTCTGACTCTTTTTGGCCACATGAATTGTAGCCTGCCAGGTTCCTCTGCCCATGGAATTTTCCAGGCAAGAATACTGGAGTGGGTTGCTGTTTCCTACTCCAGAGGATATCCCAGGCCCAGGGATCAAGCCCATGCCTCTTGTGCCTCCTGTTTTGGCAGGCGGATTCTTTACCACTAGGGCCATCTGGGAAGCCCCCAAAAGAAACTCTAAGTGACCTAACAGAGGTGAGACTATCAGAACCCAGAGCCTTGAGGGAGAATCCAATTTTTGCTAGGAAAGTCAGGAAAGGCTTAATTGAGGAGACAACTTTCAAGCTTGGTTTTAATGGTGGAAGTTTTCCAGGTGTAGAGGAAGGGCGTTTCTAGGAAGAGTGAGCCACTCATATATAGACTCAGAGTAGTGAAAAGTCACCATGCTGCTGCTTAGTCGCTTCAGTCGTGCCTGACTCTGTGCGACCCCATAGACGGCAGCCCACCAGGCTCCCCCGCCCCTGGGATTCTCCAGGCAAGAACACTGGAGTGGGTTGCCATTTCCTTCTCCAATGCATGAAAGTGAAAAGTGAAAGTGAAGTCACTCAGTCGTGTCTGACTCTTCGCGACCCCATGGACTGCAGCCTACCAGGCTCCTCCGTCCATGGGATTCTCCAGACAAGAGTACTGGCGTGGGGTGCCATCGCCTTCTCCGAAGTCACCAGGAGGAATGCTGAGAAATCAAGTGTGGCTAGAGCATGGGATGGGCTTCCCTGGTGGCTCAGACAGTAAAGAATCTGCTTGCAATGTGGGAGAACAGGTTTGATCCCTGGATTGGGGAGATTCCCTGGAGACGGGAATGGCAACCCATTCCAGTATTCTTGCCTGGGGAATTCCATGGACAGAAGAGCCTGGAGGGCTACAGTCCATGGGGTTGCAAAGAGTTGGACAAGACTGAGCTACTGAGACACACACACACACACACAGACAGCATGGGGTAGTAGGGAGAGAGGAAGAGAAATGGGCCAAGAGTGACAAATTAATACCTAATAGTAAAGAGTCTCATGTGTCATGATACAGATTTTCAACTTGATCTTTCGGGTAATGGAAATTGACAGATATTTATAAGCAAGAAAGTGATAAAATAGATCTATGTTTAAGGACAAAACTCTGTGGACTGTGTGGAGGATGGGCAAGGTTTGGGGAAAGGCTAGCTATAGGAGATACGTGAGAAGCTATTGCAGTAGTAAAAATGAGGGCTAATAAGAGTTTGGTCTAAGTTGGTGGCCCTGGGAATGGAGAGAAAAGGCTTGATTTTGGGAGAAATGGGAGAAAAGTCTCCCTCTCTTTAGTCGATAGGGAGGAAATTCCCCCATTCCCTTGCTGTGTATTTCCATGTAAAGATGTAAACCTCCATATTGAACATTACTCTGCCAACCCAAACTTGAATCAATACATAAGCACCTGTGTTTGACAAAGCCCAGTGGATCCAGATCCAGTTTGCATTGAGTTTACCCCCCAAAAAATGAGTAACTGCTGAAGTGTACATAACAAAACCACCCCCAACTCCCATGTGTTTCTGTGATTCCTTAAGGAGCTGGAAGAAGATGAAAACAGTTTCCAGTGTTGGTTTTAAGAAAATGTCAGATCTAAAACACCCAACCATATTCTCCCTCTGACTCAACACGCCTGGAGTATTCAGCAAGGCACCTTTAGAAATGATATAATCTTTTCAGTTGAGAACTGTTGACTCATAAAAATGATATAAGCTTTGGTTCCAGACAGACCGGGATCTGTAATAATTGTGACCTTTGGTAAGTTACTCAATTTCTTAGCTTATTAAATGGCAATACTTTTACTTTTCAAGACTGTTGGAGAATCGCAATATATATATAAAGCATCTTGTACACTCTTGATCCACAAAACTAATATTCAGAACATAGTTTTTTGTTTAAGACCTACTTACTCTTTTATAAGCCTATTCTAAACAGACTGTTGATTTATCTGAAGGGTTATGTTAATTTTTGTTTATAGCAGTTTAAGAAAAATAAGGGTAAGTTAGAATGCTTTAAGAGAAAGATGATGAGAATGCAAAGAGTCTAGAAGCAACTTTTTTGTAAGCATTCTGTTTCTGATATTGACAACTATATAAGCATTCTGTTTCTGATATTGACAGCTGTGTAAATTCATCCTAAACTCTTTGTCTTAGCTGCCAGGAAACTCAGAGCCGTATTTGATATTCAAATCCAGAAACCCTTTGGATTGGTATATTTGCTTCATTCTTACATTTTCTTGGGAAAGAGTAGTACATAAATAAATTTAGGAAATAATAAAATGTTATATGAAGATTTGTAGAGAAAACTGAGCAAGTTTAACATACAAAATAGAAATCTAAATGGGGAGTTAATATTTGTCTTCAAGTATTGAAAAACTGTCATGTGAAAAAGAAAATAGACTTAAATGCATTGTTCCAGACAGCAAACACCTAAACAATAAATGGAAGATGCAGGATAATTATTTAAATTAAATAAAAGAAGTGTTGTTACAACTACACTAACGGGATTGGATTTCTATTGGGAAAATGAGTTTCCCATCACTGCAAGAATTGAATTTACTACACGTGTTAGTTGCTCAGTTGTGTCTGACTCTTTGTGACCCCATGGACTGTAGCCTGCCAGGTTCCTTTGTCCATGGGATTCTTCAGGCAAAAATACTGGCATGGGTAGCTATTCCCTTTCCCAGGGCCTCTTCCCAACCCAGGGATTGAACCCAGGTCTCCCACATTGCAGGCAGATTCTTTACCGTCTGAGCCACCATACTCAGTGAATTAAATGACCTCTAAAAATGTATCTAGCCCAAATTCCCATAGTTACATTTCCAAGCAGCTGCTTTAGGATAGTTTGAAAAGATCACCGTCCATTTGTGGCCTAGGAAGCTCTCCATCAGGACTAATCTGAACCTGTTGATGGCTCGTTGGTGACAAGTCACAGAAAATTAGTGTGAACTCTAACATGCTTCAGATGAATAAACCCAGTTTTTATCTTTGGTCACCACATTTGGTACTTGGCAAATATCTGTTGTGTCCCACATAGTTAGGCACTGTGAAGGAGCCATGGGGTTCTCAAAAGAAAGAAGACCCCCTTGCAGCCCCAACCAGTAGCAATGGAGACTCATCCACAGTGATGAGCACATTTCACATTTAGTAAATGCCATCTGTATTGGGTGACTCTTGCAGCCAAGAGATGACAATTTACTTATGTAATATTAACTTTCTATTTTGAAACAGTTTCAGCTCTGGGATTTCATTTCATGTTCTTTAAATGTGGTTCAGTATATCGGAGCTGGATAAGAAAGCTGGGTCACAGAAAGGCAGGCTGTCATTCAGTTCAGTTTAGTTCAGTCGCTCAGTCGTGTCCGACTCTTTGCAACCCCACGAATCGCAGCACGCCAGGCCTCCCTGTCCATCACCAACTCCCGGAGTTCACTCAGATTCACGTCCATTGAGTCAGTGATGCCATCCAGCCATCTCATCCTCGGTCATCCCCTTTTCCTCCTGCCCCCAATCCCTCCCAGCATCAGAGTCTTTTCCAATGAGTCAACTCTTCGCATGAGGTGGCCAAAGTACTGGAGTTTCAGCTTTAGCATCATTCCTTCCAAAGAAATCCCAGGGCTGATCTTCAAAATGGACTGGTTGGATCTCCTTGCAGTCCAAGGCTGTCATTACTGGTTATTAATGTTGGCTGCAACAGACAAATGCAGTACACCAGTGACTTATCACAATAAAAGTTTATTTTTCATGTCACCATTAGATACAACTCAGTGATCTTTCTCCATCTTGTAGCTCTGCCATCTGGAACAGGCAACCTCCAAGGTCGCAGCGGTGAGTGAGAGCATGAGGATGCATACTGGTTCTTAACTACCTTGGCCTGAAAGTGACAGAGGCCACTTCCGTTTATATTTCATTGGCAAATATGTAGTCACATGGTCCTAACCCAAATAAATGGGGTGCGGGGGAAGGTAGATGATCCCATGGTATTTGGTGAGGACTAACTTGGATATGGTAAGGCCACATAGCAAGTTCATGACTTAAATAGAACTAGGAATCAGGCTTCCTGATTTCCAGTCTTTCATTTTCTGCTGTGAACCATGCTGTCTGATCTTCCTGTTCAAATGAAATATCGTGTTTAGAGATCAATTCAGAGTATTTTGAGGGCCAAGGAATCTGGAGTCAAAGATTTGATCTTAGAGTCTGGGGACCATGCTATAGCATCCCATGCAGTTTTCAAATGTGTCTTTTCATAGACTGACTGGATCAGAATCACCAAACCAAGAAGAGAGGACATGTGTGAGGAGTCATGAACACCCAGAACCACGGAAATCCACTTTGGAGGAAGGTGTTGGTTGGAGGTGGGGAAGGAGAATAGATCTAGGAAATTTCCCACCATGAAGTATTCTCAGGGCCAACCAGACTGCAGGCTAATAAGGTAGCTATTCTTCAACTCATATTAGTTTAATATTTTCCTAATTATTTAGAGGAAAAGATGAATGCTGTATAGAAAAAAGACAAAAAGAAGACAGCAGACAGATGGCACACATTCTCAATGGTCCCAAACAATTTATCTTTGGTCCAGATGGGCTCTTTTATCTTGCAGAACAGAATCTCTGTAGTTAAATGGACTCACCCTTTAGGAATCAGTTAGTAATCTTGAGCATAACTCTTAAGAGTCACTCCCTCAACCCCAAGGGAATTTATAGAATTTTAAAATTCTGGAAATAAAATTTTCTCCATCTTGCTACCTTCCTAAGAATGTTTTAGTGTCCATTATTGTTTGGTGCCTTATGCTTCCCCTGGAGACCAGCTTTGGATCCCCAGATGCATTAATGGAATGGTCTGGACATGAGCATCTGTTGCCTTCTTTCATTTAGAATACCCATGTCCAATCTTCCTGACTTAGTGTGTATTATCTACAGAACGAGTCAGCTTTGACTTCTGTTTATTTCATCTTGATCTAAATTCTGTACCTTCAGCTACCATTTCTGCAAGGCTTTGAGACACTCTTTTCTCAGCCAGAGCCACCCCGAGACATCCAGGATGTCTCAAGCATCACCAGTAACCTGCAATGATGATGCTCCGAGTGGGAAATGTTTATACAAGAAGAGAAGTTAATGTAGTTAGGAGAACTTTGATTTTTGTATTTCTTGACTTACTTAAAGAACTCTACTCAGCAATACTTTGCCATAATTTTATATGGAAGGCATTAACACACACACACGGATAGATTTCTGTCTTGGTTGCTGGAAGAGAAAGCAGATGAAATGATGGAATATTGTCTTCCATTTGTACATGTCAAAGAATATGAAACAAGAATATGTGCCTTTAAGTAGATTCTTTTCTTGTATAAGTTATGCAATTGGAATTTGGTTTACTCAGGAAAAAATCAGTTACTTGTTTTTATCTCACACAGCTGTGAGAAAATGAGCCTACTAAACTATACCAAATGATTGAGAACATTTGTTTCTCAGCATTTCAGATTGGCCGGGGGCAACACAGAATGACATGGCCTTTAGGCAGTACTTTTCCAAGCCTTCCTCTTGCTTATAAAGCCTTACATAGAATCTGTAAATGTTTGAGATACACTTATTTGATTTATTCACAGAAAAAGGAATTTATAGACATTTCCTCGGGAAAAAAAAAAAAAAAGTAAAACATGCTGTTAGAAAACAGGGCCCTTTACCCCACTGCAGGACAGAACCATTCTCATAAATAGATGAGTTTTTAATTCCCTTATTAATTTAATTAATTAGCTCATAAATTCCCTATTTCATTATTCAGATAGATGTTGGGTATGTTCTACCACATGCTTTATTTTTTATTCTTAATACCTAATAGTAAAACATCGGGATATTTTATTATTAAACACTATACAGCTCATGGTTTTTTTTTTTTTTTTTCTTCTCTTGGTAGTATAGCTTTCCCACACTTTCTAGTATAAAAATTGCATACAGTGAGTTCAAGGATGCACATAATCCCTGCTGTGTGAGTGTGTGCTTGTGAGAGAGAGGGGTTCAAAAGCTCATGCAATCCATTGTGGGAAGTGGCAAAGGAGCTTTCATATTACCCAAGGGCCTGATCACATGTTTGCAACATTAAGCAGTTCTTTTCAGGGGTCATTCCCTTTCTTTTCTGGCCCATCTTAGGGGGGCCCTAGGGAAATTTTGGCATCCCATCCTATTTTCACTCTCCTATTGAAGGTTGGATTACTGTTTCTCTTTATTATCATTTTGCCCACTCCACCAAACCTAGATTTCTCTGTATCGCTGGCCTTACTCCCCCAAAACCACACATCTCTCTTCCTGTGCACTCTATTGCGTATCTGATTCCCTGTCCATAGTCTTCATCAGAGCCCTGGCTCAGGTCTCTCAGACTCAAGAAACTGCAATGCGTTGCCTTGGAAATGAACTCAAAGAAATATTTTTCTAATGTGACTGCCTTCCATGACCAGAAGCAGAGGCAGGCTGGAGAAGGAAAGATGCAAGCATCAGCAAGTATCTAAGTGCCATTCACTGATATTCACCATCTGAGAAAGTCAAGACCACAGGAATCTTTGAGATCATCTGGCACAGCCATTTTGTTTCACAGAAAAAGATACTGAAGACCATAGAATTGGGAGATTGACCTAAATCCTCACAGCTAAGAAGCACCTATACAGCCCCCATCTCTTGACTCCTGACCCAGTGCTCTTCTGCCATGCAGAACTGCCTCTATAGCTAATTGCTATCTTGCTGCCCAAGACTGAGGCTTAAAGAGGGGTCTCCTATTTCCACCAAGAGCAAAGCAGCCGTAGCTTTCTACTGTGATAAATTGGTTCTGTGGCCAGTTTATCACCAGTGTAACTCTTTGAAGCTGAATGTAACCCCCAGAAAGTCATGGAATCAAGAGGGTTGGAATCAGCATCACTAGGCAGCTCTTAGAGGGCTCCTCTCAACCCCTTGAGTTATTGCCCTGGTGGTTCCCAAGAATACCAGAAAGTCCTCAACATTTTCAGAAGCTTGTTTTTTGAATTTGTACCTGCTGATTAAATAATTGAAAAAAGCTACTGAAGCACAAACATAATCTCACCCTGTGTTAGTCATTCCTGGATGGGGAAGAGGGAATCAAGTTAATGTTGGCAATTTCTATTCTGCTCATGTCTCCAGAGCCCATCACTCTGGCCCACAGAGCGTGAGCTCATGAGCTCATGGTTTAGTTGGGTTAGAAATTAAATGAATGCTGTTTTTCTTCCAAAGGAGAAGGAGAACCACCCCATACCAAGACTAGCAATTAAAACTGGAAGAAGATACTTGGCAGGAGTGTCAACAATGAGGCACACTCGCAGTGGAGAGAAACAAAAGCTCTCACCTGCAGAATGAGCCAGACAGTTCGAGAGAAGAAAATCCTCAATATTGATAGGTGTGGGGGTTGATATGGATTTACAACAATCTAGATAAACTCAAAGATAGACATATGAGAGAAAAGAGAGACTAAATTATGCTATACTTATGTGTTTTTGTTCTTCTAGGAAGATGAAAGACACTTCTAAATGGAATGACGAGCTGTTGAAATGATTCTAAAATGCCTTCCAAGTCTAAATTCTGTGGTGTCACATGACACTCAAACCTAACCTCGTGAGCCTGTTGTTTCTGATGGAGTTACACTCTCAAAGTGCCTCCATTATTACTGGGAGTTCCCAAATAAGTGTCTCTTATGTGCTCCCAACCCAATCTGTCAGCTACAGCCACTGGGAGGTACCTTGTACTTGCCCAGGAGCCCCCTAAAATAGCATCACTGCTGGCCCTGCTCACTCCTGGATATAGTTGTCATCCTGGGGGTTCTACCTCTTCAAGGTTCCAAGCTGCCAGGCAAAGCTGGGGGGGGAATTTTCTGCTCAGAATCTCAGAAAGCTTCCAAGAAAAAAATTCTAACTTCAGGCCTTCATCTTTCCAGCCCTAAATATTCAGACTCAGTCCAAAGGGACATGTGAACAACTCAATGAGTCAATCTTTACTGATTGCTTGTTATGTGCCTAGTACTTCTAGAAGCTGCAGTTTTAGTAATGAATGCAGAGAGTTGGTCCCTACCTGTATCACTGTCCTCCTTTTATTTTTCCTCTGCCCCTAACTCTCACTCCTCAAATCCTATTATCCCACCTTCCCAAGTTACAAAATAAAAGTTCTCATATATATTGATAAATGAAAAAGATCTTGGAGAAAATGATACTGGGGAGAAAGGAAGTCTCTATGGGGCAGTGTTGGAACTTCAGCTCAGCCAGGCAAGATGCCCTGAACATCTGAAGATCCCATGTACCTAAATTGCTGAGACAATGTAATTGTTAATGTACTGGTCTATGTTAACTCAATTTATCTGATAGTGTTAGTATGTGGGAGGAAGGAAGGAGTTTGGAAAAACAGTTGAATAATTACAGTGAATATTTCAGTCTTATATATTTTGTGCATTTGCAAAATATGGTAGGTTTGTGATAAAATATGCCTCCATCTCTCACACTGATTCATTAATTTAGAAAATATTTTTGGGCATCTATTATATCCCTAACATTGGTCTAGTCAACTGGAATTGTAGCAAAGGACAAGATAGACAAAAATGCCTTCTTTTGGAGCATCTGTCCATAGAAATGATAAATAAGTAAAAACAAACAGTATGTTAGTTAAATGTGTTTGGAGAAATATGGAACAAGACAAGGCATGGGAAATATTGAGGGAGGGGATGTAAGTGATCAGGGAAGGCCTTCCTCAGAGAGTAATTTGACCCCTGAAAGTTACAAGGGAGCAAGCCATACAGCTATATCCCCAAAAGTATATTCCAAGCTTCAACAACAGCAAATGCAAAGACCCTGAGGTGAAATGCTGCCTGGAATATTCATGAAAGGACAGTGTGGCTACAGATCAGAGTCAGGGATAAGGCCAGAGACATTTGCGACCAGATCTTGTAGGGCTTTGTGGATCCTTGAAAGGACCTTGACATCATTCTAGGAAGGAAAGTCATTGAAAGTTTTGAGCAGAGAGTGAGGTGATCTGACTTTTGTTTTCATGGCATTAATTCTAGCCACTCTTTGAAGAGTAGACTGAAAGGCCAAGGATGGAAGGAGGGAGTCTAATTAGCAAACAACTGAGATAATGGAAGTGAGAGGTGATGGAGTAAGTCTTAAATGGGGAAGGGGAAGGTTTGGCTGAAGGGGTTTGGCAGAGGGAGTAAGAAGGAACAAGTCATATTTTTTTTTAATAATTCAGAATACTAATTTCATTATGCCATATTATAACATTTGGTATCTCTGGCAATATAAAGTTCCTATTTTTGATGATGAAGTGAGTTAATAGATGAATAAAATCGACCCCTGGCCTATGGACCATTTGATTAGTGCTAGTTATTGCTTCGGAGAAGGCAATGGCACCCCACTCCAGTGTTCTTGCCTGGAGAATCCCAGGGACGGGGGAGCCTGGTGGGCGGCCGTCTATGGGGTCGCACAGAGTCGGACACGACTGAAGCGACTTAGCAGCAGCAGTAGCAGCAGCAGTTATTGCTTATTTTCTAAATTTTCTACCATGGCTATTTCTAAAAGGGATTTGATATAGCTGACAACCAACACTGTATCCATATACATAATTGGTTAAAATGAAAATAAAGATCAAAAAATCATGTATAGGTGGAAAGGATTGTAATTGGACCAGAAATTAGATTATTACTGTATTAAGCATTAATTCAATTTTTGTGTTTCCTGACAGCCAAGACAAGATATGAAATCCCATAATTTATAAGATTTTGTCTGACAGAGGAAACAGCAGTTTCTAGGAGACCTAGAATTGTTGTTGGCACTAAAATCCCATGGATTCTTAATATAAAGTCTCTGATTATTAGTAGTATATAATGTCCTCAGCAGTAATTCAGCAGGTAATACAGAGACATTCTTTGTTTGGGTTTTTTTTTTTTTTATTGATTCACAATAGAATCAATATTGATTTTATTGATTCACTGTTACATAACTCAGTGGAAACATTAGGGAGACAGCATGGTGTATTGAAAGACACTAGATGAGCTCTCAGAACTAAGCTTCAGTTCCTCAGTACCTGTGTCAGGCTTTAGCACACTTAGCCTTTTTGACTTTAGTGTCAACATCTATAAAATGGGCCCTATACTAACTCCTTCTCTGTCTACTTGGCAAAATTCTGAGGCGTGAATGAGATGATTCATTTGAATGATACCTTCATCATTCAATCAACAAATATTTACTGAGGGTCCTCTATGTGGCAGTCACTGTTAAGAAGTGTTGAGTGAATAAAAAAGTCCAGACCCACCCTTCTGAAACTTTTGTTCCAGTAGGGAAGACAAGCACGTAAAAAACACCTTTACTTTCTGTCTGGCTTACTTCATTTAGAATGATAATCTCTAGGTCTATCCACGAGAGAGAGAGAAATGGAAGGAGAGAAACAGGGAAATATGATATTGCTTATATGTAGAATCTTAAAAAAAAGATACAAATGAACTTATTTACAAAACAGAAATAGACCAACAGACATAGAAAACATATTTATGGTTATCAAAGAATAAAGGGGGAGGTGAGGGGTACATGAAGAGGATGGGATTAACAGATAGATACACACTACTATATACAAAAATAGATAAACAACAAGGACATACTCTATAGAACAGGGAACTGTCCTCAATATTTTGTAATAAACTATAAGAGAAAAAAATCTAAAAAAGTATTTGTGTGTGTATATATATATAATTGAGTCAGTTTGCTGTGTACCTGAAACTAACAACATTGTAAATCAACTATAATTCAATTAAACAACAGAAACAGCATGTTTACTAAAGTGAAGTGATAACAAGGGGCATACAAAAAATTAAAGGAGAGTGAGGGGACAAGAGAATGAATCTAGAGAAATAGGGTTAACGTGGGCTCTGGCTGCCATGCCAAAAAGCACCCACCATCTGCACTTTTGACTGGGGTCTACTTCATGCATTTATTCATTTTTTTCAATAAAAATTTACGAAGCTACTCCCATGGCCTAAAGTCTGAGTAGTCAGTTGAATAATTGCCAGTTTATTGTCAAATTGATCTCCTCATATCTCCTGACTTGCCACCTTGAGACTCTCTATCTAAGTTGCCTAGGCCTGGTCAGTTCAGTTCAGTTCAGTCACTCAGTCATGTCCGACTCTTTGCGAACCCATAGACTGCAGCATCCCAGGCTTCCCTGTCTATCAGCTTGTTCAAATTCATGTCCATCGAGTCAGTGATGCCATCCAACCATCTCATCCTCTGCCTTCAATCTTTCCTAGCATCAGGGTCTTTTCCAAAGAGTCAGTTCTTCGCATCAGGTGGCCCAAGTATCGGAGTTTCAGCTTCAGCATCAGTCCTTCCAATGAATATTCAGGACTGATTTCCTTTAGGATGAACTGATTGGATCTCCTTTCAGTCCGAGGGACTCTCAAGAGTCTTCTCCAACACCACAGTTCAAAAGCATCAATTTTTTGGCACTCAGCTTTCTTTACAGTCCAACTCTCACATCCATACATGACCACTGGAAAAACCATAGCCTTGACTAGACCGACCTTTGTCAGCAAAATAATGTCTCTGCTTTTTAATATGCTGTCTAAGTTGGTCATAACTTTCCTGCCAAGGAGCAAGTGTCTTTTAATTTCATGGCTGCAGTCACCATCTGCAGTGATTTTGGAGCCCCCCAAAATAAAGTCTGTCATTGTTTCCATTGTTTTCCCATCTATTTGCCATGAGGTGATGGGACCAGATGCCAAGATCTTAGTTTTCTGAATGTTGAGTTTTAAGCCAACTTTTACACTCTCCTCTCTCACTTTCATCAAGAAGCTCTTTAGTTCTTCACTTTCTGCTGTAAGGGTGGGGTCACCTGCATATCTGAGGTTATTGATATTTCTCCTGGCAATCTTGATTTCAGTTTGTGCTTCATCCAGCGAGGCAATTCACATGATGTACTCTGCGTATAAGTTAAACAAGCAGAGTGACAATATACAGCCTTGAAGTATTCCTTTCCCAAATTGGAACCAGGCCTGATACCCAGCTTTAAAGCCTTGATATGCAGTTGGCCTCAGGTGTTGCTCCCTCTCCTTCCTGGATGAGCAACTGGTGGTCTGGACTGTGGTCGCATGAATGGGGTTTATGTGAAATCCAGCATGGAAAGAAGGACCATCTGTACCTTTTCTTTTTTTAATGCCCAAACCATTCTTAGAAAATAATGGAAGGCCCTTGCTGCTGTTGCTGTGTGCACGCCCATTTGCCATCTGGTAGCTCCCTGGGCCTGTGGGCTGGATTAGTGGATCTCTCTCAAAAGCAGGTCAGTGTCGTGGCTAACAGCCATGGTCTTTAATTCAGCCTGCCTGGGTTGAAAACTCAGCTCTGCCATTTACCAGCTTTGTGGCCTTGAGTAGGTTTGACTTAACCTGTCTGTAAAGTTGGATGAATGACAACACCTTTCTCATAGGATTATTATAAGGAGTTGATAAGTTAGTATATGGAAAAAACTTGGAATGGCACCTGGAACACATTAGCCATTCACTTAGAGTTAGGTATTATTTTCCGTACCTTTATGACAGACTCTTGCATTGATTCCAGCTCATGATTTATAAAGGACCAGCTCCTATCATTTTTATGCCTTCAGTGCAACCCCACAAGGTAGCCTTCCTTTGCTTACCAAGGAACTTTTTCCAAAATGCTTTCTCTAAGGCAGCGAGTGAGATTTAAACGGGGAAAGTATAACTTTAAATTGGCCAAATTTTTCTATTTCTCTCCATTTCATGGGCTATTATCCTTGTGCAAGCTACTTTCACCTTTAGTTTGAACCCTTTCCAGGTCCATGCATCCACTCTGATTTGCAGCCCCTAAATTCTGTTCTCTGTCCAACAGGCAAAGGAATCTCTTTAAAATGTAAACGTGATTAAGTTACTTCTCTGATGAAAATATACAATTTCTTCCTATGACTCTTGAGATAAAACCCAAAGGGTTTCCTCTGGGCTATAAGGCCCTGCGTAATCTAGCTTGATTATTCTCTCTAATACTCAGTCATGCCAACCACAATTTCTACTTTCTTGTTTTTTTCCTGCTGTCCCTTCTGTTTGAGTACTCTCTCCAGATCTTTGCATGGATGAAGCCTTATTATTTGGATCTCAGTTCAAACAGAGAAAGTGCAGGGGAATGGTTACAAGCATGACTTTAGAGCCAACCTGCTTGGATCTATATATCCTGGGCTTCACCACTTTCTAGCTGTGTGACCTTGGAAAAGGTATTCAGCCTCTCTGTGCCCCAGTTTCCCCATCTGTGATAGGTGTGATAATAACACCTACATTATAGGATTTTTGGAGGTCTAAGTGCATTAGCATTTGCTTAAAAAAAAAAGTACAATTTAAATGTTTCTTTAAACAATTGAAATGTTATTTCTGCAAAAAATCATTCTTTGGCCTATTCCAAGTTATCACCTTCCTCATTTGGAAGGTGCTCAGTTGTGCCTGACCTTCTGTAACCTTTTGGACTGTAGCCCACCAGGCTCTACTGCCCATGGGATTTTTCAGGCCAGAATATAGAAGTGGGTTGTTATTTCCTCCTCCAGAGGATCTTCCTGGCCCAGGGATTGAACCTGTGTCTCCCACATTGCAGGCGGATTCTTTATCCTCTGAGCCATGAGGGAAGCCCAAGTTTAGTATTCTCTGGCCCAAGAAAACATAGGAACTTAGTGCCTGGACAGGGACTTGAACCCTGGGCCCTCAGATTAAAAGTCTGATGCTCTACCAACTGAGCTACCCAGGCTCTAACAATGTGAAGGTGTCTCATTTTTCTTTTCTCTGTGGCACTTGTCATTTTCAGTGATCATTTGTTTGTGAATCGATTAGTTCTCCCACTGGATTTTGTTCGTGGCAACAAAAATCTTGTCTGCCTTATTCCTTAAGGATCTGTAATCCTGATTCTCAGAACAGAGTTTATGTTCTCAATAAACATTCATCAAATGAAAGAACTGGAGTAGTGGCTTTTTATCTAGATATTTGACCTCATGCATAATATCTACACCTCCTTGTTGTTTGATATACATGCCAAATGTTAATGCTGATTATTTTTGGGAGATGGGATTACAAGGGATTTATTTTTTCATTTTGTTCATCTATATTACTTTTAAAATAATGAGCATGGATATTTTGTAATTAATATAACTTTTAAATTAAATAATTTATTTGTTTAAATTATTGAATTATTTAAATAAAGTATTAAATTTATTTATTTAAATTAAATTTAAATAAATATTTGTGAAAGATTTAACACAGATTCATAGTGAGCATATAATAGTGAGTATTTAACACAATCTTATTACTACTAAGCTTTTCAATAAGCCTGAAAGGGCCTCCTTCGTCTGTGGCACTGAGCTGCTGACTCCTACCCCAATCTGAGGCTTGGGACTCAGTCACTACCAGACCCCAGCTGGAATGACCAGCCCACCTCTCCAGCCAGTTTCAGAAATTAGAATAAAAGTGAGCTGAGGGGCTTTCTCTTTTAGATCAGCTCCTTCTCACCCTTCGGAGCCCACGTTCGCCTTCCAGATCCTGGTGGATGAGCTTTCAACATTGCTTAGTATGCACCCCACATCCTGCAGGGTGCAGAGAATATTAATACGGCAAATTCCATTGTTTATTTCCCTCCCAAATCATTTTCAGTGGTGAGGAAAGAGATCGTGCCCAGCTGCTGGAATGTAATCAGGAGCAGATTTGCACAGCCCTGGGAGATGGAGCTGATATAAAGCTGTGATTCTTCAGCTAGTGAATTTCCAGCACGAGGGCTTGCCCACCCCTCCCCAACATGGTGGATGGACCAAATGTTTATTATTTGTAGGCTGGGGGAGGGAAGTGGGACACCCCTGGCACAGAGCCATGCGCAGCTTGGTGGCTGATGATGCAGGAGGCAGGGAGCCGGGATGAGTCCTCATTTTTCGTCAGGAATCCTATGCCTTTTATTGTCTCAGGCTATCTGTCAGGGTAGCCGGCTCTAGCCGGGGCTTCTGGGTCCTAACGACCTGCTTTCTATTTGGCCCCCCCAGACTGTCCATGATTGTGTCTTTGAAGGTCAGCTTGAAATAATTTGAAAGCCATTGTTATTCCCAGAGAGCAAAGGAGAAATACAGTCTCTCAGAGCAGGTTAAAGATTCTGTGGCTTTCTCAAAGGGCTTCCCAGGTGGCGCAGCGGTAAAATGAATCCGCTTGCCAATGCAAGACACACAGGTTCGATCCCTGCATCAGGAAGATCCCCTGGAGTAGGAAATGGCAACCCATTCTAGTATTCTTTCTTGGAGAATTCTATGAACAGAGGAGCCTGGCTTGGTTTTCTCAAAAATGGTGACTTACAGGCTGCGGCTATCCGGTCCATCCTACAAAGCAGCAAGTGTCCCATGTAAGCACCAGAGCGCTAGGGTCATGTTCTTTGAGTTCAAAGCCTGATCAGCTGTGTGTCCAAGGGCAGATCTCTGTGTTTTCGCTGATGCATCTGTAAAACAGCGCTGGGACTCTGCCTCATTTTTGAGAAATTCAGGAACCTGCAATTTGAAAGATTCCATGACTGCTATGTGGATTCTCAATCTAAAACTGATGTCGCTATAAAATTCCAGAGGACAGGCCAGCAGGCATAATCTGGCACTGTGGGGCCACTATCCCTGTGCTAGTGTGCTCAGCCAGGGGTAGATTCCAGGGCAGACCCACAGTCCAAAGTATTGCTTTGGGGCAAGGTGAGTCATTTCAGCCATGTCCGACTCTTTGAGACCCTATGGACTGTAGCCTGCCAGGCTCCCCTGTCCATGGGGATGCTCTGGAGTGGATTGCCATTCCCTGCTTCAGGAGATCTTCCCCACCCAAGGACTGAACCCGTGTCTCTTATGTCTCCTGCACTGGCAAGCAGGATCTTTACCACTACCACCACCTGGTATTGTTTTAATCATCTAAAATAAAGCCTAGAAAAGGAGAAACCCACCTACCACAGGTATCTATTCACGGAGACCAGAGCCAGTGGGGAGATTCTAAGGATGAATTCTAGATTCTATCTTACAGCAACCTCATTCACTCATTTATTCATCCAGCAAGTGAAACAATTTTTAAGAGGCTGCTGCTGTACAGTCCATCCTACAAAGCAGCAAGTGTCGTGTGTACACAAGAGCACTGCGATCACACTCTCTGAGTTCAAAGCCTGATCAGCTGTGTGTCCAAGGGCAAATCTCTGTGTTTTCCCTGATGCATCTGTAAAACAGGGCTGGGACTCTGCCTCATAGGGTTTTCTGAAGAGAAAAGAAGGCAATCTATGTCCAGTGTTTAGCATATTTGGCACTTTCTAAATACTCCATGAAAAGTGAAAGTAGCTTTCACTTTTCACTCTTCTGTGCATGGGATTTTCCAGGCAGGAATACTGGGTGGGTTGCCATTTCCTTCTCCAGGCGATCTTCCTGACCCAGGGATTGAACCTGGGTCTCCCGCATTGCAGGCAGCTTCTTTACTGTCCGAGCCACTGGGGAATCCCAAATACTCCATAAGTGATAGCTATTATCATTATTTCTACAGAAGACACAGAAAATTTAGTCTTGGTCCCTGACTTTGAGATGTTTGTATGAATGCACACAGCTGGCAGCATGACACAGATGACCAGTCGGGTTGCCGTATTCCGGGGTAAGTGAGCTTTCCTTGTCACCTTGACATTAAAGTCACAGCAGTGGAGGCTGCTGCTGGTAGTGGCCTGGCCTTGAACTGGATCTGGTGGCTCACCCCTCTGTTCTCATGGGCATTAACTTCCCACACGTCTTGCAATGTTTGCCTTCCACGGCGCCTTCCTGGAGCAGAGACAAATGAGCCCATTTGGCTCTTATTTTATGTTTGCACCAAAATATATAGGAAATCCTGAATTATAATTTGTTTTTGCGATTATTAACTCATCTAAACATAAATTCCTCACAAACCATGGTGTTGAAGAGAAATTATTAACCAACCCACTATGTTTAATGTGCAGCTCTTAAAAAAAAAAAGCTAGCTAGGACTTCTCTGGTGGTCCAATGGCTAAGGCTCTGAGCTCCCAATGCAGGGGGCCTGGGTTTGACCTCTGTGAGGACACTAGATCTCACGTGCTGCAGCTAAAAGTTAGAGCAGCTAGAGAAATAAATAATAAAATAAACAATAAAAAAATTTTAAAAAGCAGCTAATAATTCATCTGAGGGGCCAGTGAAACTGCTGATAGCAATAATAGCTAGTGTTTACTGAGGACCTTCCTTGTGCCAATCACTCTTCTAAATATTATGTATATATGAAACCCACTTCATCCTCACATCTGCCCTATGAGATAGGTGCTATTATTATCCCTTCTTACAGATGAAGAAATTGAGTCACAGAGAGGTTAAGAAGCTTGCCCTGTGTCACACAGTCAAAACACATTAGGACCAGGATTCAAACACAGGCAGATTGATGCTGCCAGGGTTGATGCTCTTAGCCTCCCAGTTACTCATTCATCACGTGTTTGTTGAGAACCCCCTTGGTGCCAGGTACTGTCCTGAGTCCAGAGAGTTCAAAGGAAAACAGGATATAGTGCTTTCCTTTTAGGGGCTGAGTCTGGCTTGAGAGTTGAACACATGAACAAACAGAGCTTAGATTTGAACCCAATCATTCTGGATCCAGAGAGGGGTACTAAATGATGAGTAGGGATTTGCCTATCAGACAGAAAGGAATGAACGGGAAGGCTTCTCCCGGAAAACTGAGAGAAGCCAGACCAGACAAGAGTACCTCCAGATTGCTTTGTGCTGGTTTCCTTTCTTCCACCAAATCCTAGGGAGACCTCCCATTCCTAAACCTACACCATGATCCACTCAGGGATAAAACCAAAACCACCCAAAAGAGATATATCAAACCACATTAGCTTTTTGAGCAGGTCCTTACCTGACCTGAGCACAACAGTATCCTTGAGGCTCAGGTGCTGTTTGATCCCCTTGATATGTGGTTCCCTCTGGAGGGATTTGAGTTTTAATCTGTTTGATTTTTTCTTTTCCCTGAAGATTAAAATCCTCTCCCTCTTGCTCTTGAAATCTCAGATTACTCAGAGATGTGATCCACAACATTTCGCCTGGAGAAGGGGAGGAAGTGGGCTGTCGCCCTGGTGCCGGATGGCATCTAGACTGCACCCCCCACCTCCACACACACCCAGGGGAGATGGCAGGAGGTCAGGTCAGGTCACACTTAGGATGTCCATTTTACTTTGAGCTTTCTCAGGAAGCTGACTTTGCCCTTCCTTCAATCACCTGGTCAGATAGGTAGATTTTGCTGCAAGAAAAATCCCCTTGTTAATCCTCGGAGGCCCAAATGCAATATCTCACCCTCCAAGGCCTCCCCTGGCAATAATACACATCTATAGTATTGGTGTGGCTCATATCGTGAGGCAAATAGCAAAAGAGGAGACTGGTGGGTGAAAAAATATCTCTAGAGATTTGGGGAGACTGAAGTTGTCAACTTGGGAACCACATACTGTAGAAATCCTTCTTATTCTTTGATGGGTACCAGGCTGGCTTTATTTTTCTATTTCTATTATCTCTTCATTAAGAGGGCTTCCTAGGTAGCACAGTGGTAAAGAATTTGCCTATAATGCAGGAGACACCAGAAACGCAGTTTCAATCCCTGAGTCAGGAGGATCCCTTGAAACAGGAAATGGCGACCCACTGCAGTATTCTTGCCTGGAGAATCCCATGGACAGAAGAGCCTGGTGGGCTGAAGTCCATGGAGTCTCATAGCCTCATCCATCTCCTTTACAATGAGTAAGTCTTTTGCTGTAGTCCTGTCCTCTTACCCCAGAGTCCAATGCCTGGTGTGAATATCTATTTATGAATCTCACTGTCCATCTAAACCCAACAAGTCATACAGTTATGGACCTCAAAACTTGTGAGTTATCTGGAAACCACTGTTCCATAGTGCTCAGCTGTCCTAAACTTCCAGCAGTCTCCTCACAGGAGATGTTTTCTTCCCCTACCCACAGTCTGGTCCCTACCCTGAAATGGGTTACCTCAAAGTTATGACTGACCGTTTGGCTGGACTTCTGAACAGCCTTCCTAAGGGTCCTTCCATCTCTGCCTTCTCCATGCCCACCTCCTGCAGTTCACCCAGCAGCATGGTGCCCCAGAGCTTCTTTGAAAAGACTACTATAATCACATAACTCTCTTCTTCACAAGCACTTGATGGCTTCTTTGTTTTCAGAACAGTGCTTCTAGGTTAGCTCAGTTGGTAAAGAATATGCCTGCAATGTAAGAGACCCCGGTTTAATTCCCGGGTGGGGAAGATCCCCTGGAGAAGGGATAGGCTATCCACTCCAGTATTCTTGGGCTTCCCTTGTGGCTCAGCTGGTACAGAATCCACCTGCAATGTGGGAGACCCTGGGTTGGGAAAATCCCTGGAGAAGGGAACAGCTACCCACACCAGTATTATGGCCTGGAAAATTCCATGGACTTATGGCAAATAGATGGGGAAACAGTGGAAACAGTGGCTGACTTTATTTTTCTGGGCTCCAAAATCACTGCAGATGGTGATTGCAGCCATGAAATTAAAAGACACTTACTCCTTGGAAGGAAAGTTATGACTGACCTAGACAGCATATTGAAAAGTAGAGACATGACTTTGTCAATAAAAGTCTGTCTAGTCAAGGCTATGGTTTTTCCAGTAGTCATATATGGACGTGAGAGTTGGACTATAAAGAAAGCTGAGTGCCGAAGAATTGATGCTTTTGAACTGTGGTTTTGGAGAAGACTCTTGAGAGTCCCTTGGACCACAAGGAGATCCAACCAGTCCATCCTAAAGATCAGTCCTGAATAGTCATTGGAAGGACTGATGCTGAAGCTGAAGCTGAAACTTCAATACTTTGGTCACCTGATGCGAAGAGCTGACTCATTTGAAAAGACCCTGATGCTGGGAAAGATTGAGGGCAGGAGAAGGGGACGATAGAGGATGAGATGGGTGGATGGCATCACCAACTCAATGGACATGGGTTTGGGTGAACTCTGGGAGTTGGTGATGGACAGGGAGGCCTGGTGTGCTGCGGTTCATGGGGTCACAAAGAGTCGGACACGACTGAGTGACTGAACTGAACTGATATAGTCCATTGGGTCGCAGAGTCTGATGAGACTTTCATTTTCACGTTGTTTTCAGAAACACGCCCAGATTCTCCCAAAGGCTTTCAAGGCCTTCTGTCCGTTTCCAGCCAAGGTGTCCCCTGGTGTCTACTCTGGGTTTGCATGCGTGCAAAGTCGCGTAGGACTGACTCTGTGGCCCCAGGGACTGTACCCCGCCAAACTCTTCTGTCCATGGGATTGTCCAGGCAAGAATACTGGAGTGGGTAGGCATGCCCTCCTCCAGGGGATCTTCCTGATCCAGGAATCAAACCTAAGTCTGTTATGTCGCCTGCCTTGGCAGGCGGGTTCTTTGCCACTAGTTCCACTTGGGAAGCAGGTTTGAGGATAGCATATTCACAGTCTTCTTGTCATTTATGTCCTAAGGAGTCCCTTTTGGTGAGATAACCAGGACTGATTACTTTAGGGAAATTGAGTGGACAGGAGGGGAAAGTCACTAGACACAACAGGAATGACACATGGTGACTTCTGTCCTTCAGGACCCGTCTCCTCACCTTGCCTGTTCAGATTACTCCCAGGCAGTGTGCTTCAAATGGAGCTGAAATCCTATCCCATTTATTCTTGTTCATATTAGCACAGTGTTTGGTGAGCTCTTTATCAAGGGCTGACAGGTTGGTGCCAACCAAAGGAGGCTGAGCACATTTATCACTGCAGCTGGAACGTGCCCTAGCCTAAAAAGACTGTGCCGACCACTTGTCATTTCCTGGCAGCTCCCTGCTGTTCTTGCACCTAGCCTTCTCATAATTGAAAACCTCCAACTTCTGTGACCTTCAAGAGTCGCATGAAAAATTATTGGCTAAGTCCAGCTTCACATGGAAACTGAGAGCTGAGGTTTTGCCAGAGTCAGGCTGGGACAGTTGAGCCTGAAGTGTTCTGGGGAGTAAATGAACTAAGAGAATTTTGAAGTCTCTTTACCCTTCTTACTTTATAGGCCAGTAGAGTGAGGCTGGAGATGGGAGGGAAGGCCCCAGCTTTAGGACTTCTGTGGAGAAATTTGAGGGTGACATCTTGATTGGAAGAAGGAGCTAGCAGACTTATATTAAAGATGAAATTACACAGAAGGCATTTTTAAAGATTAGATTGCTTATTGGGAGTGGCTGTGGGGGTTGGTGGAGACAATGGGGGTAGTCAGGCCACAGCCCTTTACTAGTCATTGACATTTATCATCCAGTGCTTTTCCCCTGCTTGGCTCCGCACCACAGGGGCCAACCCCTGAGAATGACGTGTCCCAGGTTCCTTTGTCCTCTGGCTTCTGAGTGAGTGAGAGGCACTGGCCGGAGACTAAAGAGCAGGAGGCCCGGTTGCTAGTCTGAGCAGGAGAGTCGAGGAGAGTCTGCGTCTCTTCTGTGACCTCCGACACCACTGGCAGCTCTTAGTTCCAGCTCCTCTATCCACAGGATGGTCTTGCCCCTGGGATAAGGTGACATCACACCCTCCCTCTCTCTGCAGCCCAGGGTTGGTAAGTGCTTCCTACAGCTTGCTTCACCCTCCTTTATGATCCTTTAACTTCCTACAGTATACAGTACTGAGGAGCCAAGTCCAGGCGATGGTGAAGGACGGGGAAGCCTGGTGTGCTGCAAATACGGGGTCACAGAGTCAGACATGACTTAGTGACTAAACAATTACAAGCAACCTCTCTCTAAGTGATTGAACTTTGTGACATGGATGCATTTTCCTGACTGGACCATCTCTCCTCAACGGTGCCTTGACAGTCACTAGCAGGAACGGATCTGAAGGCAGCTCTCTGGTGAGAGCCGAGTTTAGAACCATGGCCCTGACCAGCGGTTTATAGAATCTTTTGATGCCACCACACAACCTTCTGAAAAACAGGCACATGAATCAAAAATAAAATGGGTCTCTGCTTTCCCAAGTGAAGTCACTCAGTCGTGTCCAACTCTTTGCTACCCCATGGACTTCTCCAGGCCAGAATACTGGTGTCAGAAGCGGTTCTCTTCTCCAGGGGATCTTCCCAAGCCAGGGATTGAACCCAGATCTCCCACACTGTAGGCTGATTCTTTACCAGCTGAGCCAGGGAAGCCCAAGAATACTGGATTGGGAAGACTGTCCCTTCTCCAGTGGATCTTCCTGACCCAGGAATTGAACCAGAGTCTCCTGCATTGCAGGCAGACTGAGCTACCAGGGAGCTACCAGCTGAGCTACCAGGGACTATTAGGTGGGGTCCTGTTACCCCAGGGATCCTATTAATCATGTACTATGCTGTACACCACAGGCTCTTCTTCCCAAATTATGTTCAACATGCCCTGCCAGGATCTTGGTGAGAGATGGAAGGGAAGGAGGAGAAAGAGATGCTGCTCACCCAGGGAACTCCACTCAGAGAAGAGACCTGAAATCAGGCAAACAATGACAGAGCATATATGGATGAATGCTTGCTTCCAGGCTCTGTTTCTCTGCCTCGCATCCCAACCCCATGCCTCTGGTACCTGGACTGGTCAGTGAGTACTACGTAAGTGGAAGCTCAGAAAAACACTGCCGAGACGGGAAGCTCCCCAAACACAGCCCTCTCTCCCCCAACATAATGATACCACACCTGCAACCTTCTTTTTGATTCTATGAATATTTATTGAGCTCCCAGAGTGTGCCCTCTTGGGGATTTCAAAGAAATACAAATCATGGCCCCTACCTTCAAAAGGTCTTTATCTATCTGCAGAGAGGAAGCAAACCTACCTGAACCATCTGAAGAGGGGCACAAGGCAGACCTCTATTCAGTGTCAGGATGAGGGCTTGGGAAGGCAGGTAGTGGGAGCTTCTACTGGTTGTGCTTCAACTAGAGCTTTAGAAGCACTGCTCACTAAACATTTTACATATATCATTCCTTTTAATTATTCCCCAAATAATGAGAACTGCATATCATTATTTCCATTTAATAGAAAACTGAGACTCCAAGAGGTTAAGTATTCCAGGATCATAGGGCTCTTTGGTTAAGTATCCCAGGATAACAATGGTAGAGCTGGAATCACTACCTCGTTTGTCTGGTTCCAAACTCATGCTTTTCCTACCATTTCACTCACTCTGTTCTTACTATAGCCAGGGCAGAGACTGGACTCAGTCCTGGGTACCCTGGGAAGCCAAGTAGTGAAGATGCTGGACTGAGGGTGGGCCGTGTCTGAGGAAGATCACTCTGCCTGGGGTCTGCAGGGTGAGCCCAGGAAAAGACTAGGGACAGGGAGATGAGTTAAAGGGACTGTGCCAAAGATCCCTGTAGATACCCTGAGAATGGAAAGGAATGGGTGCAGAAAGAAACGGTTTGAAGGGAAGGTCACCAGACCTCTGTGGCTGATTGACACAGAGAATGAAGGAGAAGGGTTGAGAGAATTAATGAGCCCTCAATGACTCATAATTTGAATGTGATTATGATTTTGAAAAAATTTACCTCCTCAATCTGAAACTAAATGCCAAATATACTCTTTTTGTAAATTAAAAAAGGGGGGAGTTGTAGGTATTCAATAAAAAGCTGTAATTTATACTTGTTGATTTAATGATTAAGATGGTTTATTGAGTTATTAATAACTGTAAGACCAGGAAAACAATACTGGTTGTCAATGTTTCCATTGGGTAAAAAGGGGGTTGATGGAATTCAAGTTCAGGTAAATGTAGTAGCCCATGGGGAGGTTCCAGAAAAGACTCACTTGAAAGTTGTAGAGAAGGAAGCTAGAGGATTATTGGCTTGAGAAACAGCTGGTTGCAGAAAGGATCCATTGGGATGAGATTTGTCACTCATTAGGAAATAATTAAATTTTTCAAAGACTGGAGTTGAGTAAATCAGTTACTCCTTGGGCAATAAACAGACCAGAAGGGTAATAAATAAATGTATAAACATAGTCTTATTGCTTAAGCTGTGTCAGATGGATTGCTTAAGTTTAAGATTGCAGCTTAAGCTACAGATCTGTAATTTGCCTGCTGAGATGTATGCTGTGACCTGAGGTTTCCTCCCACTGTTGTGTTCTTTATTTGAAAATCTGAAATGAGTAGAAAATTCACCTAGGACTCCAGATAAAGGATCCCAATGTAAAAGAAAAAGGATCTGTACTTTCGGATCCTAATGTAAAGAAAAAGCTCTGTCCCTTAATTTCTTGGTTAGTGAGAAAAGTAAATGTCATGAACATTGATGCTCTCTGTTTGAGGTTTCAGTAGAATTAGGGTCATCAGGAAGGAGACTCAGTTTGTGAGAGGACACGTGGTTTAAATGAGAGGAATAGTATAAGACCAGTCTAAACTTCTCAGACACTGAGACTCACAGAAGGAATGTGGTCTTAGGTTGAGGTACTAATGGAAGGTCTAGACCAAGGTACATTTACTTCTGAAAAGAATGAGAATTAAGAAAGTGAGAAAGAGCTGATGGTAAAGACCTGAGTCTTAAAGGAAACTGACAGCCAGGAGCAGAAGAGATATACTCCAAAATACAGTAATAAAATGGAGGGGAACAAGAATAGTTCAGTATAATGGAAGCCAAAGTAGAGGATTTTGTCAGTGTAGCAATGGCCCCAAAATGATCCAGGAAATCCGATGTAAGCAATTTTTGAATTTGGAATGTGATCTTTAGAAGTACCATTGTACTAAAGTGATAGGAAGGGAAAAACAGTCAAGTGAAGGGTGTGTGTGTGTGTGTGTGTGTCCACCTGAGTCCTGTTTGAATTCTCCTGCCCTGACTAAAAGGTGGTGAAGCTAAAGTGAGAGGAGGGTTGGCACCACTGATGAGTGAAGCAGAAGTTGAAGGTGAGATATCTACTCTGACAATGAGGGAAATGCCCACGTCAGCAGCCAAGAGTCAAGCATGGATCTGACTTCCTAGAGAGGGGTATTGGATGAGCCCTGATCCCAAAGGGCCAAACTAAGACCAAAAGGGAATGAGCCAGAGAGTGAACCAGGATGTGCTCAAGGAAGAGGGAAGGGCCCAGGAGCCAGGAGGGATCGGACTGGGGCAGATGAACTAGGGGCGTTGTCCAGAGCTGGCTTGGTGTGTCTGCCACAGTGTGACGGGGGTAGGAGCAGGGTCGGCTTTATGGGCACACAAACTGCCCTCAGAAGGCCCCACGGTTGGTTTAATGTTCTGTTCTCATCATCTTGAAAGTCTTCATAATTTTATCTTACAGCTTTTTGTAGGTAAAGTCTGATGGGATGATGGAGAGAATGTGTGTGAGAAGAGTAATGTGTGATGTGTGTTGGCCTCTGTCCCAATTTCCTATAGTGTTTGTGATGTCCCCTGAGCACAGAATTTCCCCGGAGTCATGAGGTGTGAGACACTCAATGAAAACACAAGGTAAATGTGCTATGTATGTGGTTGAGTAATTTGAGGTGGACTTTCCATTTGGACTAGAACTTGCTTCCAAAGCAGACTGCAATGATGTTTTAAGCCCACAAATGACTAAACCCTATCCCATCCTTGCTCATTTTACTTCTCTGAATTAACCAACTACTCACGCTAAAAACGATGACATAGAAGGAAAGGGAAAGACAAGACAACCCTTACTCCTTTTCCTCTCAGCCCTTTCTTACTTATCAGTAAGCTGGAGACAGAGAATATTGATAGAACGTGCACAAATTGAGAAGTCAAATGAAAAGCAAAAAAAGAGCTTAAACAAGTCCAGACACAATTAATGTTAGCACCTCTTCACTAGTTTTTCAAATCAAGTGCAGCTTATAAATACACATTCACTTGCGGGGAGAAATAACATATTTAGAGAGGAGTGTGGACATTAGAGCTTCCCTGGTGGCTCAGATGGTAAAGAATCTGCCTGCAATGCAGGAGACCAAGTTCAATCTCTGGGTCGGGAAGATCCCCTGGAGTAGAAATGGCAACCCACTCCAGTATTCTTGCCTAGAGAATTCTGACAGAGGAGTCTGGTGGGCTACAGTCCATGGGGGTCACAAAGAGTTGGACATGAACAGAATAATGAGGCAAGCCTGTGCTCTATGACTGTGAAAATAACCACTGATTTCTACTCACACCCATTTTCTTGATGATGCCACAGTTTCTCGTTCAACCAAATAGGACAAATTGGGTGTTTTCTCATTTATTAGGCTGTGATGATGATCGCCCCTCAGCATACTATCTACTTTTATTAAAGATAAAAGTATTTCATGCCTGAGACCAGACTAGATGCTCATTACAGGAGCACAGTCACTGCCCTCACTGAGTTTTCAGTCTGGTGGGAGATTCACAAGTAAATAGGTGGCTGTGATGCCAAGAGATAATTGCTATGGGGATGGACCCACAGAGATGCTGAGGAACACTCAAGAGGGACCCAAACCCAGCTGTGAAGCATTCCCCCAAAAGATGATAATTATGCTGAGTTTTGAAGAACAGAAAGTAATTTGCCAGACCATGGAGATAAGGGGTAGAGGGAAAACCATTCCTGGGAGAGGGAAGGGCATGTTGATGGATCAGAGGAGAGAGCGGGGGTGCATGTGTGCGTAGTATACATGGGGGACTGCAAGGACAGGGCAAGTGATACAGAGAGCTCCAGGGGTAACAGCAGAGAGATGAGAACAAAAAAGGCCTCCACACCATACTCACGAGTGGGCTTTATCTGATGACTGTGAGGGGTCATTGAACTGTTTGAGGAAGGAGGGTGTCATGATCAGATTTGCATCTTTGGAAAGACGGTCCTGGAAGCAGTGTGGAGAACAAATTGGGAGATGGTAAGGCTGAGGGAAGGAGGTCATTTGGAGATGGTTGCAGCCATTAGGGTAAAGAAATGGGAACAGTGGCTTTCAGTGGGGGAGACATGGATGGGGTGGGGTGGGGAGAAGGTGATGAAAGGGAGGGAGAACTGGTGAACTTGGGTATTGATGGGATATATGGGGTCAAAAAGAGAGAGAAATCCAAAACCACTTCCAGTCCTCTAGCTTGGGAAGGAGGTTCACAGTATTGCTGTTCTCTAGACTAGAAACAGAAAAGGAGAGCATCAAGTGGGAAAAAATGATGCTGAGTCTGAAGGACCTGTGAGATATCCACTAAGCCACTAGGTATTTGATTCTAAACCTCTGGAGGCAGATTTGAGCTGAAGATATAGACTGGTAATACAGGAGTTATGCCCAGATAAATCAGGGCTGAGGACTTCCCTGGTGGTCCAGTGGTCAGGACTCCATGCTTCCAAGGCAGGGGGCATGGGTCTGATTCCTGGTTGGGGAACTAAGGTCCCACAGGCCATGTAAAAAAAAAAAAAAAAAAAAGGAAAAAAAATCGGGATGAAAGAGGGTTTTGGAAACACTGATATTTAATGGGAGGCCAAGAAATGTGTTTAAGAAGTCTTAACCCAGACACTTGGGAGAAAAACCTAGAGAAGATGATATTTGGATGCCCAAGAAGAGAATGAAACACATGAGGAAAAAAATCACCAGCTGAAAAAAAAGTCATAGATAATAATTAATATTTGAAAATTTTAATCCAATTAAAATGTATTAATTGGATTTAGCAGCAAGGTCTGTTTTTGTCAGTGACGAGGACGGTTTCCCCAGGGGGGGTGATGGAATGCAAGCCAGATTGTAGTGAGCTGAGGGGTAGGAGTGGGAGGTGAGAAAACAAAGATAAATATAGACAACATTTCATGACATTTGACTTCAAAGGGGAGAAAAAAATAGATGATAGTTAAAGTGGGACCTGTGTTTAGAGGAGGATTTTATTTGTTTAAGTGGAAGTTGTTTAATCAGACTTAATTGCGGATAGAAAGAGGGATGGGGGAAGAGAAAGAGAATGAATACAGGAGATAGTTTTCCAAAATGCTTTCATATTTACTCATTTATTTAGCCTTACAGTTTACTTAGAAGACTATTTGTCTTTTTTATTTTTCTTCCATTTTCAGGTAGAGAAACAAAATGAAACCCAGAAAAGTGAAGTAAATTCTCTAAGATTATATGTCAGAGACAAACCAAGACTCTGGGGTTCCACTGGGCTGTAAAGCTTCAGGAAGAAAAACGCATTTTCATCCATAAAATCCCTTGAGCTCAGAGCAGATCCAAGGTGCTGTAATTATCTTGCCCCCGACTCCCCACCCGCAACTGGGAGGGGGAACCAATCTCCTAGCTCTTATCAGACTCTATTGAGCTGGAGCTTTAATGAGCAGCAGCAATCTGTTATTTTCCCCGTGTTTGCCTTGCAAGTTGCTCTTTTAATTCACATCCAGAGAGGGAGAAGGAGATGAATATTAAAAGCTCACATCAAGGGACTGAGGGAGGCAGGGAGACAGGGAACTCTTCAGTATGCAAGGACAGAAGCAGGGTTTGACACAATGCAAAATCTGTTGCCCGAGTCTGCTCTGGTCTCTGACAAGTCTGCTCTTGGGGATTGTTGCTGACTAGACTGCTTGGCTGTTGGGAGAGGGGATGTTTCTGGAATTGTCTAAACTGTGAGCTTGACTCACTCTGGAATGATGGCAGAAAGAAGCTGTATTACTGAGACCTTGAGAGAATAATTCTTTCTGGAGTAAGGAGTGAGGCAAGGGGCAGATTTCTGTTATGGGATATCTCCTTAAAAGGAGCAGTAAGTTCCACTGGAGTGGGATGGTCTGGGGTGTAGGGAAGATGGATGGATAAGGTCTCAATGTCAAGAGTAACATTTTCTTTTGTGTCTACTAAGTAATAATGTTCAAATTTACCAAGTTAACATCCTAGACTGGTGAAAATCCAGGACAGAGGTTGGCAAACATTTGAGACTTGTTTGTCATTGCTGGTCCAGAATACCCACTCAGGGCTTTTCTGCTTCGTGAATCTGAGAACTGGAAAGAATGAGAAGTTAATGAGAGAGCATAGTCTCAGTTCCATGTGCTACAGTGAATTTTCACTTTCAGAGACACAGAAAGCTTGCATTTGCTGATTCAGGCAAGGTCAGTTCTGGAAGACCTCAAGATTGTAATGGATAAGTGCCAGGATTGGTTGGCTCCTTTGTCCATGGAATTCTCCAGGCAAGAATATGGAGTATTTCTTGGTGTATGGGTAGCCATTCCCTTCTTCAAGGGATCTTCCTGAACCAGGGATCAAACCCGGTCTCCTGCATTGCATGCAGATTCTTTACCATCTGAGCCACTGGGAAGCCCCAATATGGCTCTGCAGGTAAAGAGTCCACTTGTGATGCAGGAGACATAGGAGACATGGGTTCGACCCCTGGGTTGGGAAGATCCCCTGGGGGAGGAAATGGCAACCCACTCCAGTACTTCTGCCTGAAAAATCCCACGGACAGAGGAGCCTTCTGGGCTACAGTTCAAAGAGTACAAGTCCAAGAAGACAAAGAGTCGGACATGTCTGAGTAATTTAGCATGCCCTGATAAGAAAACCAAGAAAACCACTTGCTAGTTGGCTGTTAATCCATGCAAAGCACAAATTTACACAAGGCTGCCATCTTTAAAATCTAATACTGTGCGTGAAATATAAATATTTCACAAATCTTTGTTTAATGATGAAATGAACCCTCTTTATTCTTTATTGCTTTATTCAGATGATCTGTGCCAATTCAACGCAACAAATTTTCATTGAGCACTTTCTATGTAAGCTGCTGCTGCTGCTGCTAAGTCGCTTCAGTCGTGTCCGACTCTGTGCGACCCCATAGACAGGAGCCCAACAGGCTCCCCTGTCCCTGGGATTCTCCAGGCAAGAACACTGGAGTGGGTTGCCATTTCCTTCTCCATTGTGTGAAAGCGAAAAGTGAAAGTGAAGTCGCTCAGTCGCATCCGACTTCTAGCGACCCCATGGACTGCAGCCTACCAGGCTCCTCCATCCATGGGAGTTTCCAGGCAAGAGTACTGGAGTGGCTTGCCATTGCCTTCTCCGTTCTATGTAAGAGGAACCTAGAAAGCTCTAGAAAGGGACTTTTCCTAATTGTAGCAGAATGTAGCATAGTTTGCCTATGTCCACATCCTCTTAACACTCCTGATTTCTCAATAAGCTACTGGCTCCTTCCTGAAAGCATTTGTGAGTCTCTGGCTTGGGGCTTTCTCTTTTTGCAGGCGTCTACTCAGCCTGTGCACAGTGTGGCTTGGACCAGTGCTCCTGGGAGCACTCTTCAACTAATGACAGGTGGCAGTCAGGGCATAGATATCACGGCTTCCTAACCCCTCAGGTAGGTCAATTCTGAGATTGCTCTACACTCTCTCCTGGAAGTGCCTAGGAAAAGTGAAGCCCAATTGCCCATTGAGCAATGGCAAACTCTACGTTGACTCCCATCCTTCCCTTTTCTCCACTCCCATATATCATACAGGTGCTTCCTGGGATTGCCTTCCAAAGAAACTTCTTCTAGTCAAATCTTTGTTTCAGCGTCTGCTTTCAGGGGAACCTAGCTGAAAAGACATAATCTGTGGTAAGTATATTTGAATAGGATCTGCGAGGATGGAAAGAAAGTTTCTACCACTGAGCAGCTGGAGGCAGAACTGGAAGAAGGAGTGAATGGTAGGTACACTCTCATGATCGTAGCCGAATACTTGCCTGAAAGGGGCTAGTTAAAAGACAAGGTCTCTGGGAGTAACACGGTAGTAATTATAGGGTCCCTCCAAAATACGTCTGCCTGGAATCTCAGCATGTGACCTTATTTGAATATAGGATCTGCAGATGTAATTGGTTATGAAGAGGTCATACTGGATTAGAGTGGGCCCTAAATCCAATGATCGATGATTTTATTAAGAGGAGAAAGGGATGTACAGAGATGCACACAGGTTAAGAAGGCCATATTGGAAAGTGGAGTGATGCAGTGACCAAACCAAAGAAAATCAAGCATTTCAGGAGTCACAAGAAACCAGGCAGAAGAAAGGAAGGATTCTTCTCTAGAACCTTCAGAGGGAGCATGGCCCTGCTAACAGATGGATTTCAGACTTGTAGCCTCCAGAACTGTGAAAATATAAATATCTGTTGTTTTAAGCTACCCAGTTTGTGGAACTGTTTCCAGCAGCCCCAGGAAACTAATATAGATTTGAAAGCAAAAGATAAGAATTATGGAAGATACAAAGTGTTATGTAAAGACAAGGTGGTGATATATATTTTTTAATGTTGTTATTTTTCTTTGGAGTCCCTGCTTGTTTTCTCTAGCCTGTCCCTAGTGTTCATTAATTAAGTAGGGAATCCTAAAAGGACTCTATGCAGCTCCTTTTTTTCTGCCCTACAGGCCTGAGTCTTCAGAGGCCAGATCTGTGTTTGCTGTAGGCAGATGCCTGTTTTCTGAGCTCAGAAGTGGGGAGAATGGAAGAGGGTACTTTAGGTATTGAGAAATGTCAGGGTAATCCTCACTCAGTGGGCAAAGAGAATGTTTTTCTGCCTAATGAGATTTGAAAAATATTTACAAGGCAACTTCAAAGCCACCGGATAAAAAACAGAATGAAAGGAGGTATAGATTAACTTGAAAGGAAAAATGATGAGTTGAAGCTCAGAGGGAGATTGTCTGAGTTTTCCAGTCTTCCTTCAGGGCTGTCTCACTCTTTCCCCCTCTTTATGGACTTTAATGATTCCATGAAGATGCCACCCCTGATTTGGGCATCTGGTCCACCTTCTTCTGGCCTCAGCTCCTACACACCTTACCACCTATAGGGTATGATTCAATGAGGGCATGCATGCTCCCTGCCTTCAAATACTTTCCCTGCTTGTTATTCACTACTTATTATTTCGCTACCTTAATTTTCTTTAATAATTGATCAACACTTTATCTCTACCAAAAAATAAAACAAAACACCAAGGAGTTCACTTGCAAGTGGCAAGCGGGGAGTTTACTTGGTGGTGGGGAGGAATAGCACATCAGCTTAAATTTTGACTTACCTGTAAACAGCTGTCATCAAGGCAAGTTTTGATGGGGAAAGGGAAAGAGAGAAGACAATGTCTTGGACTCCTCTGACTTTTCTCAGCATGGCAGGTCTGGGCATGCCTCCCCCAGGGACTAAGAACTCAAGACCAGTTCATCATGTCTTCTCAGCAAACCTACTGATGTCCTCTCATCCCAGGACCTTTTTCTTCCTACAAGCTCTCTGTCTGTATACTTTACATGGTATATCAGGTCTAGAGTAGTTTTAATGTCTCAGATAATAATAACAACAAATACCCATTGCTGGCATGTACTAACTTAAATGTATCATCTGAGCTAACCCTCTAGGCATTCTACAAGGTAGATAATTGATTACATAGATGCAAAAAGAAAGCTTATGTCACACAACTCATAGATAGCATAGCTAGGATTTGAACCCTTCTTTCTCTAATTTCAGGGCCTGAGTCCTTAACAAGACTCTCCTTCATGAAATTCACCCAATTCCTCCTCTAGTCACTCTCTAGACACCCCCTGCCTTTCCTTTCCTCTTTCCAGCCTGGCCAATAAATTCAGAGCAAGAGCTGCTGTTGCATTACCTTTCCAGCATCTTCGAATAACTTTCATAGGTTGAAGGGAAGGGTGGAGGTAGGGAGAGATGGTTAATTTTGCTTCCATCTCTTTTCTCACCTGCAACAGTTCTTTCCAAGTATTGTACTCAGCTGCTGTGTCATCCCCTAGAGTGAGAGCCTTCAGAGATTCTCAGACGGCTTTTACCTCTGTGCCCAAGCCTCTCTTTCTCTTTGAAAGGAAATAGAGACAAAGTCTCAAAATAGTTTTTCTGTGGATCTTTATATAAATATGTTTGAGAGCTTTAAAGTGGAGAGCTATGACTGCCAGCAAGAGTTTGACCCCCTTTTCCCTCCTTTATTCCTCCCAAGACAGGTATATCCCAGAAACCAGATAAGAAGTTAGCTCAGCTGTAGTTTATAAACTGCTGGGGCTGGAAAGGCTGTTTATAACTGTGAATTCTCCCTTCCATATCCTGCTCCTGCTCCATTTTTTTGCCTTATTGTTCCCTTTTAGGAGTTTCACTGCTGTACTGGGATGGTGATGTGGAGTTGGGGAGGATGGGGTCACTGGTTTCTGTATTTTCCAGGGTCAAGACTGGTCTGACCAAGTTCAGAGGCACAGGAGGATTCAGGGATATTGAGAGAAACACAGCTCGGGCTAAAAAGCTAATGGAGGATGCTGTGATTGGTGCAGAAATAGCCCTGAAGGATACTCTTATGTGAAGCCATGATTCTGCTGGAAGAAGACCAGTCAGTTCTGAAATTAAGACTAAAGTCATAGGTGGGGCCCATAGCTGAGTTCTTCATTCAGAAATGGAGCAGGACCCTGAAGTTCTTGCCCCACTGTGTCCTCAGCCTGCCTTTGTCCAAAAAAATTTAGTCAAAGAATAAGTCTAAAGAGCTTCTTGATGAAAGTGAAAGAGGAGAGTGAAAAAATTTGCTTAAAGCTCAACATTCAGAAAACTAAGATCATGGCATCTGGTCCCATCATTTCATGGCAAATAGATGGGGGAAACAGTGGAAACAGTGGCTGACTTTATTTTGGGGGGCTCCAAAATCACTGCAGAGGGTGACTGCAGCCATAAAATTAAAAGATGCTTACTCCTTGGAAGGAAAGTTATGACCAACCTAGACAGCACATTAAAAAGCAGAAACATTCCTTTGCTAACAAAGGTCCATCTAATCAAGGATATGGTTTTTCCAGTGGTCATGTATGGATGTGAGAGTTGGACTATAAAGTGGGCTGAGTGCCAAAGAATTGATGCTTTTGAACTGTGGTGTTGGAGAAGACTCTTGAGAGTCCCTTGAACTGCAAGGAGATCCAACCAGTCCATCCTAAAGGAGTTCAGTCCTGGGTGTTCATTGGAAGGACTGATGTTGAAGCTGAAACTTCAATACTTTGGCCACCTGATGCGAACAGCTGACTTATTTGAAAAGACCCTGATGCTGGGAAAGATTGAAGGTGGGAGGAGAAGGGGATGACAGAGGAGGAGATAGTTGGAGCATCACCGACTCAATAGACATGAGTTTGGGTAAACTCCAGGAGTTGGTGATGGACAGGGAGGCCTGGCATGCTGCTGTCCATGGGGTCACAAAGAGTATGACATGACTGAGCGACTGAACTGAAGCTTAATCAGAGAAATGACAACACGCAGAAACAAAGGAAAACAGTCAAAGGAGACCAAGTAGTAAAAATGTAGTCATTAACCATAGTCAAGGACTTTTAGTACCTTCTCAAGGGCCACAGATAATATTCTGAGCCATATCCTGCGAGCTGTTTTATAGCTACTGAAGCCCCCACCAGATGAAAGTAGTTAGCTACACATGATGAGCAGACTGTGCCCATGACATATGCTGCCACAGTTCTGAGAACTGGCCTCAAAGAAATGGAAACCAACTAACCCTGGAACTGAAGATTAACTGAATCTAAAACAATCAGGATGACGCTGGTCAGATCACCAATGACCAATCTGAAGATACGCATGTAGCCCCCCACCCCCAATTACCTGTAAAAGCTCTTGCCCTCTGATTGTTAGGGGCTGGGTGGGGGGTGGGTGGGAGTTGGCCTTTTGAAAGACATCTGCCCTCCCCACCAGTTGACAGCATCTGAAATAAAGCAAACTTTCCTTAAAAAGGAAAGTTTGATTAAAACCAACCTGGTCTCTTTATTGGCTTTTGAGTGGTGAGCAGCCAGATCCTCCTTTTTGCTAACAATTCCTGTGAGGCTGCCTGGAGCTCCAAGATGTAAATCAGGACAGGAAAGCCCTGCTCCAGCTTGTCAGGATGGGACTGGCCCAGGGCAAGAGTTCCTCCTCTGGGACTCTTCTCTCCCTCATCCATGTCTATCACTGCTGAGAAGGGTAGAAACAGCCACTCATCTGATCAGCCTCCATCTAACCATCCCAGTCACATCCAAAAAGAGCAGAGGAAGACATTGAGTGGGGTGGCAGTGCCAGGCAATGGGTTATAGTTTGCTGAGGACCCTGGCTATGGATAATGACGCTCTAAATCCCCTGCCCTCTCTGACCCCTTTTAGAGTCTGTCCCTGGGCCAGCCTTCACCTGCAGCTCCCCATGGGCCAGAGCCCAGGACCATGTCTTAATGCTTTTGTTACAGTCCACATTTCTATACTGTTACCCGAGGTTCCCTGGTCAGCAACCCTCTTTCTAATTGTTCTGAGTTCCTTATCCTGCTTAATCAAGTCTGCTCTCAGGTAATTTTTGTTTGCAGCAATGGGCTGCAGAGATGGTGAAATGAGCCCATCTCAGTGGGAGGAAAAGAAGAGGGCAGTCATTGGGCAGGCAAAAGGATATGCGGTGCTTTGTTCCAATGATGGCTCATGGCTAGGGCGGGTGTGGGAGACTAAAAACCACTTTCAGAGTGTGTGGGGGCATTGTTCTAGGGCACCTTGAGCTGCAGGGTGGGGTTGGAACCTTTGGATCAGAGTTGTTGGCACTTGAAAGTCCGAAGTGGCTGCAGTGTGTCTCCAGGGGTGATGATGATGGTGATGATAGCAAAAGCTTCCTGCTCTATTCTTACTATGTGCTCAAAAAAAAAAAAAAAAAAAAAAAAAAAAACAAGGGTCCCAGACCATGTTGCTGTTCAGTTGCTAAGCTGAGTCCAACTCTTTGCAACCCCATGGACTATAGCACACCAGGCTTCCCTGTCCTTCACCATTTCCCAGAATTTGCTCAAATTCATGTCCATTGAGCTGGTGATGCCATCCAGCCATCTCATCCTCTGTCACCCCCTTCTCCTGCCCTCAATCTTTCCCAGAATCAGGGAGCTGGGTCTTTGCATTAGGTGGCCAAAATATTGGAGCTTTAACTTCAGCATCAGTCCTTCCAAATGAATATTCAGGGTTGATTTACTTTACGATTGACTGGTTGGTCTCCTTGCTGTCCAAGGGACTCTCAAGAGTCTTCTCCAGAGCCATAATTTGAAAACATAAATTATTCAGTGTTTAGCCTTTTTATGGTCCAATTCTCACATGCATACATGACTATTGGAAAAACCATAGCTTTGACTATATGGACCTTTGTCGGCAAAATGATGTCTCCAAATTTTAATACGCTGTCTATTGTTGTTTAGTTGATAAGTCATGTCCGACTCTTTGTGACCCCATTGACTGTATCCTGCCAGGGTCCTTTGTCCATGGAATTTTCCAAGCACAAATGCTGGAGTGGGTTGCCATTTCCTTGCTTTTCTTCCAAGGAGCAAGTGTCTTTTAATTTCGTGGCTGCAGTCACCATCCACAGTGATTTTGGATCCCCCCAAAATAATATCTGTCACTGTTTCCATTTTCCCCCTCATTTGTTTGTCATGAAGTGATGGGACCAGATTCCATGAGCTTGGTTTTTTGGATGTTGAGTTTTAAGCCAGCTTTTTCACTCCCCTTTTTTATCTTCATCAAGGAGCTCTTTAGTTCCTTTTTGCTTTCTTAGAGTGATATCATCTGCATATCTGAGATTGTTATTTCTCCCAGCAATCTTGATTCCAGCTTGTGCTTCATTCAGCCTGGCATTTCACATGATGTACTCTGCATATAAGTTAAATAAGCAGGGTGACAATATCTAGGTTTGTCATAGCTTTTCTTTTAGCCTTGATGTATTCCTGTACCAATTTTGAACCAGTCCATTGTTCCATGTCTGGTTCTAACTGTTGCTTCTGGACCATGAGCAGCTGAAATTAGTCTGTGGTGTCCATTTCTGTGTCCACAGTGCCTGGTCCTAAGCAGGTGATCAGTAAATGCCATTTCTAAATTCATGTACTGATCAGTAAATGCCATTTCTAAATTCACATACTGATCAGTAAATGCCATTTCCAAATTCACTTACTGAGCTTCTCCTCTGAACCTGACAGTGTCTAGGTGCTGGGAGTTCATAAACAGGACACAGCCTCTGCCCTTAAGATGCTCAGAGTCCAGTAGAGGAAACCTGAGAACACACACACAGTGTAAGAGACTGACTGAGATGCAAACTGAGCGCAGTGAGTGCCCAGAGGCGGGTGGACTAAGTCTGCCCTGGGGTTAGGAAAGGCTCAGGTAGGAGGCTCCTGCTGGTTTGGACTGAGGATGTCAGGTGAGGAGCAGCGGTCCAGGCTGGGTGTGGCTCTGTGTGGCTATTCTTCCCTTTTCTGGCTTTAGACAAGAGAGCTCCATGGTGGCCAGAACATTCTGAAACAAGGGCTGAGAAGAAGAGCAGGAAATACAGGGAAGCTCTTCTCAGACTCATCCCTAAAGAAGAGCAGCGATAACAGAGAAGTTTTAAAAGTTCTCCATTTTACTTCCTCAAGGCGTCAGCTTGGGCATGCCCTCTCCTGCCACCTCCCTTCCCCTATGGGTTGTTTCCTCCCATCTCTTTCTGAGAGGGACTAAAGAGGTGTCACACATCTCTTCTGCACACCTACTCTGTACCCAGGAGCCGCAGGGTACCGAGAGCCTTGAATCGCCTCACGTGCAGCAGCCGTGCTGGGGAGCCTGGGTGTGTCTGTGCACCAGCCTCTGCCCCTCTTGTGCAGCTCTGACCACACGGTGCAGGACCAGCCCCTGGGGTCCCCATTCACCTGCAGTCTTTCCTCCCTAAATTCTCCCCATCCTCCTCCATCTTACCCATTTTCACAGTTCTTCTCTCAGCATGCTCACTCCCTATCTCCTCTAAGCTTCTCTCTGACTTATTTCCCCATCTTCATAGGATGCATTAAGATACAATGAAAAAGCCAGTGGGCTTTGGAGTCAGGCCAGATTCAAATGAAGGCTTGGCTGTGTGGTGCGGGACAAGTTGCTTACTTGGCAAAACTGCAGCGTCCTCGACTTTTTAGCTGTTGGAGTTGCTGTGATTAATAATAGCCCTGAGTAAATGATCGCCTTTAGTATTAGTCACCTACCAGCCACCTGCTGCTTCCCATAGCTTCCTTCTTCCCACTCCTTAACCAACCCAGAAGTCAAGCTGGGATGTGAAGGTTGAGGGTCCTGGGATAAATATATTCAACTACCCCTTTCTTTGAGGGGACTAAAGGCTGGGGAAAGCACTGGAGAAGAGCAGAGAAGGAATCCCCAGGACAAAATACTCTTTAAGGATTTCTATGGGCCAGACACTGCTGGATGTTTTATATGCATCCTCATTTAATTCCTACAACAATCCTACAGGGCAGTTGTTATTCTTCCCCTTTTTTTTTGGATATTATCCTCACAGAGGAGAAGGCAATGGCATCCCACTCCAGTACTCTTGCCTGGAAACTCCCATGGACGGAGGAACCTGGTAGGCTGCAGTCCATGGGGTCGCTGAGTCAGACACGACTGAGCGACTTCACTTTCACTTCTCACTTTCATGCATTGGAGAAGGAAATGGCAACCCACTCCAGTGTTCTTGCCTGGAGAATCCCAGGGATGGCGGAGGCCAGTGGGCTGCCATCTGTGGGGTCGCACAGAGTCGGACACGACTGAAGCGACTAAGCAGCAGCAGCAGCAGCATCCTCACAGAGAGTAATTAATATTCCCAGAATCAAAGAATACATGCAGAGAATCCCCTGGTAGTCCAGTGGTCAGGAACCTGAACTGTTACTGCCAAGACCTGGGTTTGATTCCTGGTCAGGAAACTAAAATCCCACAAGCTGCCCAGTGTGGCTAGAAAAAAGAAGAAGAAGAAGAAGAAGAAGAAGAAGAAGAAGAAGAAGTGTACAGCTAGTTCTTAAACTCAGGTATTTATGTTCTTCCTGTTATTGTATTTTTTTGTCTATAAATCAGGGCAAGATATGCTTGGGGCTAAGAGAAGAGAGGGAACCCCATTCTCTCCTTGCCTGCAGTTCCCCTGCCGTCCTCCCTGAACCTGGCTCTCACCTCTTGTTCCCATGGAATCTTATCATCCCACCAGGCTCCACTTCGGCATCCCCACAGCCAGGCCATGGCTTCACCTGATGGTCTCAACAGGAAGAAGTAGAAGCTGCAAAAGAAAAGGAGGGCCTGAGAGGACAGTCAGTAAAAGAAGAGAGGACTCACGAATTACTCCCAAGGAGGCAGAAGTCCAAATAAACAGTGGAGCAGCTGAAATGCTTGCATGAGAGCATTTTGCTGCAAGTAATTAGCAGGATGCACACAGCTGAGCACACATAAATGCTGACCAGGAGTGTACTTTTCTAGAGTTAGGATAATTTGTCAGAGGCCAGAGAAGAGTAGAAATGAGAAAATGGACAGAAGTGTCCTGCTCTGAACCCACAAACTGACCAGCAGCTGCCAGCAACTTGGAATTATGAGGAGGCATCAGCTAAGGAGCTGTTCAGTCCCCAAATATCTGAAAGGAAAGGACAGTTTGGTCATTTTCATGAAAAGCCCTCCCTGGAGTTCTGCATAGGTCTCCCAAGGCTTCTAAAGGGCATTCAGGCTTCCAGGAAGGGAGCTGGGCTGTTTCTGACATTCATCTTGACTAGGCTAGAGATGGGCAATCCCACAGGAAAGAGGTGATGGGCCAAGGCATTCAGAACTGGGAATGCAGGTAAGCAAAAGTCATGCCTTGTTGACAACAGCCTGAAATGATTCCCCAGACAGAACTCTCTGGGGGTGGTGAGAACACCACAAAAGCTGGTGCCCAGGTGAGGGGGGCCGGGTCTCTAAGGCCTGCTGAGCCAGGAGGAGAGTCACACAGACCCAGGGAGAGTGCACTGCCTGGAGGAAAGTGACATCATAGTCAGAAAGAGCCACCTCATTCCCAGGTGGGCAATGGGGCACATCTGAACTGAAGGGCCATGAAGAAATTGGGTGTCTGAAGAGGATGGAGGCCAGCAGTGTGGGGTTGGGACATGGCATACACGGGGTCTAGGTAGCTGGGCTTCTGTCCAGGATGTGGGAATCTGGACCAGAGTCTGAGTATCTGAAGATCCTCTTTCTTAAGTGACCTCTGGTTTTTTCAACCTGGATGTGATTAAGGGGTGAGAACCATGTTAGAAAAGTGAAAGTGGAAATATTAGTTGCTCAGTCAGTCGTATCTGACTCTTTGAGACCACGTGGACTGTAGCCCACCAGGCTCCTCTGTCCATGAAATTCTCCAGGCAAGAATACTGGAGTGGGTTTCCATTCCCTCCTCCAGGGGATCTTACTGACCCAGGGATCGAACCCTGGTCTCCTGCACTGCAGGCAGATTCTTTACCATCTGAGCCACTAGGGAAACCTGTCTTAGGAAAATGGCTCTGTTTTACTTATCAGAGATTCCTAGGAGTTCCCTAGGCAGGACAGGGAAAGTCCAACCTGGAGGTGCCATTGGGAGCACATATGCCAAGGTGAGCCCTCCTTAAAAGCTTGGCCTGGTGACCCTTGGACACACCTTCCAGTGGGCCTCCCCATGTCCTCCAGGTGAGGCCTTATCGTTCCCTCAGCCCTTCAAGAGCACCTCCTTGGGTCAGGCACCAAAATGTAGAAGGGAGCTAAGACAGATGGAGAAGGCGATGGGCCTCTGACCCTGACATGCTGAACCATCATACGTGATGACTCCAACTCTGACCGGGCATCCAAGGAGGCTGCTGGAAGCCTGTATGCACCCTCTCGGGGTTGGCTTTCCTCATCCTGTAAACGGAGCTCATAGCAGCCTCTGAAGCATGGAATGAAGCCTCTTTCTAAGGTAAGAGGAGAGAATAGTCTTACCCAGACTGAAAAAAGCAGGAACTGTGAGATCCATTAAGGAAGGATTAGAGGTGGGGGAGTCTTCTTTATCTAAATCTTTTTAGTTTTGAAAATCTTGAAAGTGATTGTGCTAGTCACCCAGTTTCACTTTCATTATCAAGATTCTCAAAACCAAAAAGATTTTTGTTGTTGTTCAGTTGCTCAGTTGTGTCCGACTCCTTGCAGCCCCATGGACCACAAAACGCCAGGCTTCCCTGTCCTTCACCATCTCCCAGAGTTTACTCAAACTCATGTCCATTGAGTCGGTGATGCCATCCAACCATCTCATCCTCTGTCGTCCCCTTTTCCTCCTGCCTTCAATCTTTTCCAGCCTTAGGGTCATTTCCAATGAGTCAGCTCTTCACATCAGGTAGCCAAAGTATTGGAGCTTCAGCTTCAGCTTCAGCATTAGTCCTTCCAATGAATATTCAGGGTTGATTTCCTTTAGGATTGACTGGTTTGATCTCCTTTGCAAAAAGATTTAGGTAATGAAGAATCCCCCACCACCAATCCTTAATGAATCTCACAGTTTCTGCTTTTTTTGATCTGGATATGACTGTTGGAGAATCTTAATTGTTCTTAAAGGTCAGCTCCCCCTGTAGCCTTTGGTCAGTGCCTCTCCTCCAACTCTTATTGATAAATGTGTTTATCTGCTTTGGGGCTTTAGGGTGTCATTAGGCTCCTAAACTCTCAGAACATCCTTTTCAGGCTCAACACCTTCTCACGATGACATGGAAGCAGTGCAATGGCTTAGTGAGCTAAACCATTCAAGGCAGTGTTACTGGCTTTCAAACTTCAATGTTTTAGGAACTACTGGGAATCAGGAGTGGGGCCTGAAGTTCTTCATTTCTAATAAGCTCCTAAGCCACGGCTCAGCATGAGTTTTCTGTGTATAAGGACCATATAGCAATATTTTCAGCTTTTCAGGCCATGGGGTCTCTGTCTTAACTGCTCACCTCCTCTGTAGCAGCCAGCACAAAAGCAACCCTGTGTGTGTGCTAAGTCACTTCAGTAGTATCCCACTCTTTGTGACTCCACAGACTATAGCCTTCTGGGCTTCTCTGTCCATGGGATTCTTCAGGCAAGAATACTGGAGTGGGTCTCCATTTGCTACTCTGAGAGATTTTCCCGACCCAGGGATTGAACTTGTGTCTCTTAACGTACTAAACCAATGGGTGTGGCTGTATTCCAGTACAACTTTATTGACAAAAATGTGCAGTTGTTGACAAAAATGGAAGGCTGGATTTGGACTTGTGATCCATCCCCATCCCAGTTGATGTGGATGTTGCTGGCCTGTGGACTGTACTTCTTATGGTGATGCCTAGGAAGGTTCGGCCAGCCTGAAGACCCAAAGAAGATCTTGGAAAAGCCATGTCCCCATAGAGGGGGTGTCAGGCATCTGCAGGAAAGTGGGCCCCTCCAGGTAAGGGGAACTAGTGTTATTTATTGTTATCACAAAGGGCCTGGGGGAGACACAGTGAAGATGGGAAGTTTGTGAATTTTTAGCAGCAAAGGCAATGGCACCCCACTCCAGTACTTCTGCCTGGAAAATCCCATGGATGGAGGAGCCTGGAAGGCTGCAGTCCATGGGGTTGCTGAGGGTCAGACACGACTGAGCGACTTCACTTTCACTTTTCACTTTCATGCATTGGAGAAGGAAATGGCAACCCACTCCAGTGTTTTTGCCTGGTGAATCCCAGGGATGGGGGAGCCTGGTGGGCTGCTGTCTCTGGGGTCACACAGAGTTGGACACGACTGAAGTGATTTAGCAGCAACAGCATACTTTCCCTTTGGCTGGGGAATCTCTTCCTCCAGGCTGATTTATTATGTTAAATGACCCAAAGGACCCTGACCTGATTTCATTGAATTTTTTCTTGGATTTCTCCCAGTATTGAGAAGAATGGGAAGAATGGGAAGATCACAGTCTTTATGGGGATCTATAGCACTTATTTTGACTGTCTTTTGAATTCAGATACCAGCTCATATTTCCCGGAGAATTCAACACTGCCTTGTCCATAAGCTTGCTTGTCCCAAATTGATCAAAGTGGAGAGAAACTAATCCATGGCTTCTTGTTCTTTCCAAGGAGGCTCAATTCAGAAAAATGGGCATTAGTGCTATAACTTAATGGGGTTTATCAATCATCGTCATGATTAAGAGTTCAGATTTCAGAGACAGTCAAACCTAAGTTTCAGTATACCACTTAATAGCTGGGTGGGCAACTTATTTAATCCAACTTCTTATGTGACTATATCCATTAAAAAAAAAACCTCAATAAATAAAAAAATTAAAAATAACAGAAATATTGAACATGAAAAATAAAGAGTTCACTACCTAAAATGATGACCCCAGGATAACCACTGTTGAAACCTTGATATATATCCTTTCATTATTTTTTAAAGAATATTGTAATAAAAATATTTTTTCTCAAATCATCATGTTGTTGTTCAGTTGTCCAGTCATGTCCGACTCTTTGTGACCCCATAGACTGTAGCACGCCAGGCCTGCCTGTCCCTCACCATCTCCTGGAGTTTGCCCAAGTTCAAGCCCACTGCATCTGTGATGCCATCCAGCCATCTCATCCACTGACACCCTCTTCTCCTTCTCCCATCTATATTATTATTACTGTTCAGTTTATTTTTCCCTATTACTGTATTCTGTGTATCTTTCTGTGTCAGTACATAAAGATATCTCTTTTTTTTACTGGTAAATAGTTTACTGATGTGCCATAATTTAATTAACTAAGTTCATTTGTTTAACTTCATTAAGTCTCAATTCCTCATAGTTTCAATTCCTCATAGTTTCAATTCCTCATAGAGGGTAATAGTACCTACTTCACAGAATTGTTGCTGAGGATTAAATGAATTTTTATTTGGAAAGAACTGAATACAGTGTCCATGGTATTTAAAAAACTCAAGGAGTGAGAATAACAAATCATTCATGTCTCATATCTATTTCCCAAAGGCCTGCAAGCTGCACACAAGACAGACTCATGGAGATGAGATACAAATAGAACACAAGCACAGGAGGAGTAGACGGCCAGAAATGCTCACATCACTGCAAAGTGGATTAGCATCTTAAGTTTCCAGATGTTGACACTGTGTATTGAATCCAGCCAATAGGTAAGATCAATTTGAAAGATAAAAATCAATTGCATCTGAATTATTTATACAAAATCAACAGTCATTTGCCTATATTTCTTAAGCATTTTGGCCAGAGCTAAAGCTCCAAAAGGATTGACTTCTTGTTTTGGACAGCGCCCTACCCATTGCCACCACAACGGGGGCTTATAAATAGTAATTTTGATGCAGTGACGCAGCATAATAGAAAGTTCACTTGGCTTACGTTGAGCCAGTGGCATCTGTTGCCTATTATCAGGAGTAGAAATGAGAGTACTTCTGCCCACAAGGAAAGCACAGAACAATCAAGCCCTGGATAGAACAATGTTTTACTTACAAAGCAAGATCAGCCTCAATAGTGGGCACTGGTCTCTCATGGCCAGTGGGTCCTTCCCGGCAGCCAACACATGGCAATTGGCCCTCTTGTGGTGTGTCAGGAGGACTCTATTCGCTCCTTGCAGAGGGCAGATGTAGCACCAGGGTTGCCCAGGTGCCATCTGATATACATGGCTCAGCAATACCAAGTCTTGCTTGAATCTGAAACAGAGAAAGTTATTCCTACACAACGTGACAAGTCCAGCACAGGCAGCTGGGACTCTTTATTTCAAGGTAAGAAAGTGTTTCAAAGACTTCCCTGGTGGTCCAGTAATTAAGATTCTGTGCTACCACTGCAGGGGGTGCAGGTTCAATCCCTAGTCAGGGAACTAGGTTCTCATACAACTCAGGTGTAGCCAAAAACATGGGGAAAAAAAATTGTTTCAGGCCCAAGGTCTACCCTTCAGCAGGTGTGCAGGGGTTGAAAGACAGAGTGCATGAGACTGCCTTTTCCAACAGCTTAGATGCAAAAGACATGCTTGATTCTGGGCTCTGCCCCCAACAGACCTGTGACAAATAGTATCCTTGGGTTTCTTTTCAGTGCATGCTAAGTTGCTCAGTCATGTCCAACTCTTTGTGACCCTTTGGACTGTAGCCCGTCAGGATCCTCTGTCCATGGAATTTTTCAGGCAAGAATGGTGCAGTGGGTTGCCATTTCCTCCTCCAGGGATCTTCCTGACCCAGGGATTGAACCTCTGTCTCCTGGGTCTCCTGCATTGCAGGTGGACTCTTTACCTGCTGAGCCACTCTGGAGTGGGTTTTCTTATCAGTAAAGTAGGACAGAAAATCTATTGTACCACCCAGGTTATCTGTGAGGATTAGGGAAGATAATGAAAGCCCCTAACAAAAGACTTGAGATTAGTCAACTTGGAATACATAACTTGATCTTGCTACATCATTGATCATTTGGACTCTAAACAGGAAGTGAACTTAAAGTTCACTTAAGTTCACTGTGTAACACAGAAATTGGAGCTAGAGGGATGCCTGCTATGAGTGTTAATGTAATTTCAGGCTGCATTTGTAGAAATATAACAGGATGTAACTGTCCTACTCTGCTCTGTACAAATCATACTTCCATCTTGTGTGTGGTCTGGGTGGAAGAAATCGAGGCTGTTTGAGTCTAGGGTAGAGAACAAATGGGACACATGACCACCCTCTCAACCCTTGAAATATCTGAAGCCTTCTGTTTAGCCCAAGATTAGGGATTTGATTCTTTGTGGGCGAAAATGAGAGATTTGGGTTCAGTATAAGGAAGCACTTTTCACAGGCAGAACTGATCATAGAAGGAATAGACCCCAACAAGTTCCCTGGCATGGTGGTGTGTGAGCAGAGCCTAAATGGCCATGGGTCTTGGTTGTCCTGGGGGAGATTTAAGCCACAGGTAGGTGGTTGGGACAGATGGTCTCTAAGGCCCCTTGAGATCCAGATATTCAAGAATACCATGGTTAGTCCCAAGAAGCAGAAATGGTTGCATGTTTACTAGCATTGACACAAATGCATAGAAGGAAAAGAACTTTGGATTCATTATTCAGCCAACTACTTAAAGCATTTTGGTCATTTCTGTGGGCTTTCCTGGTGGTGCAGAGGTTAAAGTATCTGCCTGCAATGTGGGAGACCTGGGTTCGATCCTTGGGTCGGGAAGATCCCCTGGAGAAGGAAATGGCAACCCACTCCAGTATTCTTGCCTGGGGAATCCCATCAATGGAGGAGCCTAGTGGGCTACAGTCCACAGGTCGCAAAGAGTCGGACACGACTGAGCGACTTCACTTTCACTTTCATATAACACAACAAAAATGGAGTATTGACATATGTTATTATTGGTTGAACTGGGTTTTCAAACAAAACATATGCTGGAATCTAACCCCCACTACCTCAGAATGTGATTTTACTTGGAAACATGGTCTTTACAGAGGTAATCAAATTAAAATGAGAATCTCTGCCAATGCAAGAGACATGGGTTCGATTCTTGTGTTGGGAAGATCCCTGGGAGGAGGAAATGGCAATCCACTCCAGTATTCTTGCCTGGGAGATCCAGTGGATAGAGAACCTGGTGGACTATAGTCTATGGGGTTGCAAATAATTGGACACGACTGAGAGAATAAACAACAACAACAGAAGGATAAAGCCCCAATGCAATATGACTCATGTTCTTATTAAAAGGGGACATTTGGATGCAGAGAAAGCCATACCCAAAGGGAAGGTGATCTAGAAATACAGGAGAAATATGTACAGATGGAGGTTTGGAACGATGTATCTATAAGCAAAGGAACCACCTGAGGCTATCAGAGCTAAGATAGAAGCTGAAACAGATCCTTCCATATAGCCTTCAGAGGGAGCATGGCCCAGCCAACATCTTGATTTTGGACTTCTGGCCTCCAGGACTGAGAGACAATACATTTCTGTTGGTCGAAGCCACCTGGTTTGTGGAAGGTTGTTATGGCAACCCTAGGACTAACATGACATAGTCATACGTAAGCGTTACTGTGTTGTGGCAAAGAGAAAAAAAATACACATATATATGATACACATGTAGAAAAAAAGAATAAATCAATTCCTAGTGGTGTGGAACTGGCATAAAATTCTGAGGAAGATAAGATAATTTGCAATAAGGCGCAAAGTAAAGTTGCTCAGTCATGTCTGACTCTCTGTGACCCCATGGACTGTAGCCTACCAGGTTCCTCCTCCATGGGATTTTCCAGGCAGGAGTACTGGAGTGGGTAGCCGTTTCCTTCTCCAGGGGATCTTCCTGACCCAGGGATGGAACCTGGGTCTCCCATATTGTAGCAGTCACTTTACTGTCTGAGCCACCAGGGAAGTCCATATAAGAAGCAAACTTGGCCATAATAAAATATACAGACAAATAAGCTTGTGCATGATGAAAAAACAAAACCAAATCACAATAAATACACTGAAGCATTTCCTTCCTCCCCCCGGCCCCCGCCCACCAGAGGACTTTGAGGATTCTTTAAGCTTGAATTAGCTTATTGATATGATTCTGCCTTTCTCTTTGGAGGCTAGATCTGGCTTTAAGAGAAAAGAGGTCATAGCTCTTGCTGTCAAAATGCTCCTATAGTTGACGTAATTGGTTGGAGAAGAAGCCCTTCCCTGTTTGTGCCTGGGTTTGGGGGCAAAGCTATGATGTGAGTTTCATTTCAGCCTCATCCACTTTGTTCTCAAGTTCACGTGCCCTCTGGGCAGCACCAAAATAGCTCTGCAGAAGTTCAAGCTCCTCACACCTCCCACAGTCAGGCAAGGTGTTAGAGTGCTGGGCTGTGTGTGGTACATAGCATCACGATAGGATGAGGGCAAAAAGTTTTTTGGAGGAGGAAGAAAAAAACTGTCGTTTTTCCCTCCCCTAGTTGATCTGAAGGCTTATTATCTCTCATACAATAATCATTCTTGAGTCTTAGAGCAAGAAGAAGCCTTGGCTATGTAGAACTCTCTTACTTTGCAAAGAGAAAACCAAGGCCTATTAGAGGTGAGGATGGAATTTTGATGACATTGAGGGCATGGATTCAGAACTAGGTGAATTCTCCATTCATCTTTTCTCCTGAGAGTGTTCTAGAGTCAGAAAATGAGTGGACAATCTGTGCCACCAAAAACTTATGACTTGGTGTCAATGTCTTCAACCCCAGGTGCACATTACAATCACCTAAGAAGCTGTAGTACTATACTTATTTCACCATCAGAGGTGCAGCTTTAATTGGTCTGGGGTGAGGTCCAGGCATTGGTGTTTTATAATCCTCTCATATGATTCTTTTGGTCACCTGATGTGAAGAGCCAACTCACTGGAAAAGACTCTGATACTGGGAAAGATTGAAGGCAAAAGAAGAGTGCAGCAGAGTATGAGATGGTTAAACAGCATCCCTGACTCAATGGACATGAGTTTGAGCAAACTCTGGGAGAGAGTGGACTGCAGCCTGCAGTGCTACAGTCCATGGAGTTGCAAACAGCAGGACATGACAATTTAGTGACTGAACAGCAAGAACAACATGTGATTCTAATGGGCAATCAAGGTTGAAAATCACTGTGTAAGGGGAGCAGGGAGCTAGGGCCATAAGGGAAGCAAGGAAAGTTCAAGGTTTGGTTCAATGAGCTTGGAAGTCTGGTCTGGATCCCTATAAGTGGAGCTTGAGGGAGCCTCCCACAGATGTGAGGACCCACATGAGCAGGAAATGGAGGTGGGAAAGCATGATCAGAGGATAGCTAACCTTGTTTTTGTGGTTCACAGAGCACCTAGGGAGTAAAGGGAAATGGGTAGGAAAGATGGAGAGGAGACTGCTTTGTTCAAGGACACACAGAAAGTACTGGCAGAGCTGGAAGCAGAATGTGAATCTCCTGATGCCTGGATCACATCAAGGGGCAGAATCTAGGAGCAAGACTCTTGAAACCAAAACAGTAGTCCTGGCACAGGATAAGGAAGCCAAACCAGAGACTTTTCTCTGTCTGGTCAATCTTGATGACCCAGGACAAGAATATGCTGAGAGCTGAAGAAAACTTGCCAGATGTATTGGTCTGGAGGAAATGAAGTTCTCTTATTTCCCTGGGAATACAGTGAATCATGAATGGCTTGCCTTCTGTGAATGATCAACTTATACATTGATATAACGAAGACGAGTTAATAAACTTTTAAAACTTTTAAAATTAATAAACTTTTTCCAGGTCACACAGGTGAGAATTTTACCTGTTTTGAAACTCACTTCTGTTCCTTTTATTTGAATTCTACTTTGCCTTGTATGCCCACTCTGGGTTTTGTACTATTCTCCTCCATAAAGCCTGGGCATAGCTCTGTAGTTTACATCTTGTTTTTTACTCTGTCTTATTAGACTGTAAGCTCCTTGAAGGTAGGGCCACATCTTATTCAAATAAAATCAAATTTATATAGGACTCCTAGCTACATATTACAGATTTCCCTGGTAGCTCAGCTGGTAAAGAATCTGCCTACAATGCAGGAGACCCTGGTTCAATTCCTGTTTTGGGAAGATCCTGGTTAGTCTACCGATCTATACCTAGGGCTTCCCTAATGACTCAGTCAGTAAGCTATTCATTTGCTTAATAGTCACTTAATGAATGACTGCCATGTGCCAGGTGTTGGAAACACAGTAGTAAAAAAATTTAGTTCCTGTCCTCAAGAAGCTCATAGTCTATTACAAAACCTGTCATGGAAGAGTGCTCACTGGATATATGTCCTCTCTCATCTTGCTCTGATGACTTTACTGATTAATCCTTACCTAGTCAGTCCAGTTATAATCCAGGTATCTAATCTTTCCTGTGGCATCAGGGATAAATTAAGTTTTACTGTGTTTATAGGATTCATCTGGATTAGCCTCTGGAAATGTGATTTGTAAAGCAGAACAGAAAATAATAAACCATGGCATGGAAAGGCAATATTTGAGACAGGCAGATGGATTTTAAATAGCAGGCATAGGACCAGGCAGCCAGGCTGTAGGTGAGCAAGAATGCCAGCCCTAAAGTTGGCAGTAAGTGAACCAAGAAATTCCAGATGTACACACTGGGTTTATAAAAGGCAGAGGAATCAGAGATCAAATTGCCAACATTTTTTGGATCATAGAGAAAGCAAGGGAATTCCAGAGAAACATCTACTTCTGCTTCATTGACTAAGCCAAAGCCTTTGACTGTGTGGATCACAACAAACCGTGGAAAAATTTTAAAGAGATGGGCATACCAGACTACCTTACCTGCCTCCTGAGAAATCTGTATACAGGTCAAGAAGCAACAGTTAGAACTGGACATGGAAAAATGGACTGGTTCAAAAAGGAGTCAAGTCTATATATTGTCACCTTGCTTTCCATGTAGAGGGCATCATGCCAAATGTTGGGCTGGATGTTTCCCAAGCTGGAATCAAGGTTGCTGGGAGAGATATCAAGAACCTCAGATATGTAGATGAGACCACTCTAATGGCAGAAAGTGAAGAGGAACTGTAGACTGAAAAGGCTGGCTTTAAAACTCAGCGTCCAAGAAATGAAGATCATGGCATCTGGTCCCATCACTTAATGAAACAGATGGGAAAAAACTGGAAATAGTGACAGATTGTGTTTTCTTGGGCTCCAAAATTCCAGCAGATGGTGACTGTAGCCATGAAATCAGAAGATGCTTGCTCCTTGAGAGAAAGCCATGACAAACCTAGACAGCATATTAAAAAGCAGAGACATCACTTTGCCAACAAAATTCTGTATAGTCAGAGCTATTGTTTTTCCAGTAGTCATGTATGGATATGAGAATTGGACCATAAAGAAGGCTGAGCCCTGAAAAATTCATGCTTTTGAATTGTGGTGTTGGAGAAGACTCTTGAGAGTCCCTTGGACAGCAAGGAGATCAAAACAGTTAATCCTAAAGGAAATCAATCCTGAATACTCATTGGACTGATGCTGAAGGGCTACCTGATGCAAAGAGCTGACTCACTGGAAAAGACCCTGATGCTGGGAAAGATTGAAGGCAGTAGGAGAAAGAAATGGCAGAGGATGAGATGATTAAATAGCATCACCAACTCAGTGGAGATGAATCTGAGCAAACTCCAGGAAATAGTGAAGGACAGGGAAGCCTGGCATGCTGTAGTCTATGGGGTTGCAAAGAGTCAGACGTGACTTAGGAACAACAACAACAAAAGTTGGCAATTGCCACTAAGCATTTAGTTCCTATATCTCAGGATCTAGGTGGGTAAAGCCACACAGAATCAATATTATCCAATGCTTCAGGTATATGACTATTCAGCTTAGCAAGGAAAGAACACCAGTACAATAAACTTTAGGTTAAACTGACTGGTGTAGTCTTAAAATTCAGTCCCCAAATCATGATCAATCTCTGGAGCTGGAGAAGAGGATGTTTCTCTGTCCTTAGTGCTGAAAACAGCCAATAGCTTGGGGCCCTTGCCCAGTGGCACCCTACTCCAGTACTCTTGCCTGGAAAATCCCATGGACGGAGGAGCCTGGTAGACTGCAGTCCATGGGGTCGCTAAGAGTCAGACACGACTGAGCGACTTCACTTTGACTTTTCACTTTCATGCAATGGAAAAGGAAATGGCAACCCACTCCAGTGTTCTTGCCTGGAGAATCCCAGGGACGGTGGAGCCTGATGGCTGCCATCTATGGGGTTGCACAGAGTTGGACACGACTGAAGTGACTTAGCAGCAGCAGCAGCCCTGGAAGTGCCTGTTATCTATGAGATGTGTGGTGGGTTGAGGGGGAGTGATGAGACATAGCTCTCTGCAGTACGTTCATTGGGAAGGGGATGGTATGATCAATACTGAAATGCCCCAGATGTCTGAGAGTGGCATGAGAAGTCAGTCTTAGCTCCGCCAGGCTCCTTCATGCCTCTGACATAGCACGTGCCTATTTCAAGAATGGCTCTTATTACATATGTTGAAATTAATAAAATCAGGTCTAACTCTAAGTCCACGCTCTGTTCTCGCTTCCTTTCACCTTGCAGTTGCCATGCTGTAATGTATATTCAGATTAATCAGGTTGACATGTTTATGGATTTTCCCTACCACGTAATGAGTTCTATTAGGGTTTATTTATCTTATCTCAATACAATCTAGTACAATTTTGGCACTGGTGGGCACTCAAGAGATTCTTTTGGCAATGAAAATAAACAGTTCACACTTGATTATCTATGAAAAAGATCTAGAGAAAAGCCCATTGACAAGTGAGGATTCCATTTTCCTCTATACTCTTTTCTCAGTAAGAAATTATTTACAATGGTAAATCACACAAAAACTTTAACAAATACTTGACTCCATCACTCCTCTATTGTTGGATTGAGGATTGTGGGTGGGGTGAGAAGCCAAAGCCCAAGAAAGTTTGCCAGTGGGTCTGAGATAATGATGCTACATTTCACAAATGTTTTTCTTTAAATTCCTCTGAAGTGTCATCCTATTCAACTCTAATTGATCACCATAACATGCATATGAGATAGACAGACTAAGCATTAGAATCTTTATAAACATATAAGACTATGGCTCAGATCCATTAAATGTCTTGGCCAACAAAACAATGTAAATTGTAACTGATCTTGAAAATAAAATTGAAGTATCTTTACCCCCAACGCAGAATTCCTCCCATTGTTTGAGAGAGGACCAAGGCAAAATTAAGACAAAAGCCTCAGAATCTTAGCTGTTTCACTCAGCAGCTCTCCGAGGGTCACTAGAGGTTTGAGGGCCTTTGGGAGACATCTCATAGGAACCATCCCCTCCCAGCTACGGAGATGCTTTTTCTCTCATGGGTGCTAATAGAAACAGCAGAATTAATTGTGAGTGCCTTGGTTCTATTTGGCTTAATTTATTCTGTATAAGTCTTACCTCCTTCCTTAAAGCCAAGTCATTATATATATATATATATATATATATATATATATATTAAAGGTTTCAGTCACTTGCCTTTGTGTGTATGTGTTGTGCTCAGTTGTGTCTGACTCTTTGCAACCCTTTGGACTGTAGCCCACCAGGCTTCTCTATCCATGGGGTTTTCCAGGCAAGAATACTGGAGTGGGTTGCCATTTCCTCCTCCAGGGGATCTTACTGACACAGGAATTGAGCCCATGTCTTCTGCATGCGGGTGTATTCTTTCCCACTGAACCATTGCCTTCAGACACTTTTAAATTCAGGATAATTGTGAACTCTTTCAATACTGTCCCCAAAATAAACAGATCTAATCTGTATTGAGTACCTAACGTTCATTTATTCATTCAATATTTAATTACATCTTTCCTTGTTAGTTGTGCTTGATTTCCTGCGGGGAAGTGGTGAGGGGACCCAAGGATAGTTGAGTTCCAAAGGGACTTAACAGTATTGTCAGGAGACATGCTATAAAGCTGTGAAATGTTGAGTAATAATAAGAACAATTTAAAACAGGAGCAGAAGAACTATCACAAGGCAGCATTTGACTGATTGCCACATAAGTGGTGCAGACAAGAACGCTATGATCTTGAGATATTATACATTGATTTCAGGAGATTGAATTGGACTGAGCATAGCTCAAGGGGTAAACTGGTATAGAGGAGGCACTAACGAAAATTTCCACCAAAATGCAGTGAGGGAGATCCTCTTGACAGGCAGGCCTTGGGGAAAAAAGAGGAAAGGAGAGAAAAAGATACAAGTTTGTCCTGAATCCCGTTAAGGAAGAGGAAAAATTTTTAAGGCGGTGGGATAGAAATAAGCTATAGTTGTAATCTTCCCAGCAATATACAGGAAAAAAATCAGCCACACAGAAATTTATTTATTAAAGAATCTTGATTGAGGCCAGGGCTAAGGATACCATGGTGATCCTGAGAACCACGGGCCCTGCTCTCCTGGGGAACAGAAGTGGGGCTGCGTCAGGTGCTGAAGGAGCAGGGAGGAGAGACTGCCCAGCTGCCCTGAGGGTTCGTAAAGTCTCCCTAGAGGAAGTGGCGTCTTATTTGAGAGCTGAACTTCAAGCAGCAAATAACTAATTTAAGGGGCTTAAGAGTGTGAAAAAGGTTGTTTCAAGCAGAGAAAACAGCATACATGTTGGCCCCAGAGAGAAAGAGAAACAGTGCGTGCTTAGCTGCGTCTGACTCTTTGTGACCCTTTGGACTGTAGCCTGCCAGACGCCTCTGCCCATGGGATTTTTCAGGCAAAAATACTAGAGTGGGTTGCCATTTCCTCCTCCAGGGGATCATCCTGACTCAGGGATCAAACCCACATCTCGTGTGTTTCCTGCACTGCAGTTTGACTCTTTACCTGCTGAACCATACTGGAGTGGGTAGCCATTCCCTTCTGTAGGGGATCTTCCTGACCCAGGACTCAAACCCAGGTCTCCTGCATTTCAGGCAGATTCTTTACTGTCCGAGCCCCCAGGGAAGCCCAAGAGTGAAAGAGCATATGGTCTATATTGCACATGAGAAGTTTAGTTTGCTGGAGCCTACTGTTTGAGACAAGAAGTACTGAGCTGAGGCAGGAGAAAGAAGCAAGGGCTAGATTATGCAGAATCTAAGACTTTGCAGAGAAAAGCAGGGCATGGGGAAGACAGTCACTCAGTCATGTCCAGCTCTTTGTGATCCCATGGACTGCAGCCTGCCTGGCTCCTCTATCCATGTTTTTTAAAGGCAAGAATACTGGAGTGGGCTGCTATTTATTCCTCCAGGGGATCTTCCTGATCCAGAGATTGAACCCATGTCTCCAGCATCTCCTGCTTTGGCAGGTGGCTTCTTTGTCACTGAGCCACCTGGGAACACAGGAGAAAAATACATTATTGAAGGATTTTATTGGGAGAATGGAATGAGATTTGCAAAGAGGATGTTATGTGAAAAGTAGGTTGGGAGGGGCAGGTAGCCTAATCAGAAGACTGTTACAGTCATTCAGGCAAGAGGGGGTTGCACTGAACTAGAGCATTAGCCATAGAAATGGAGAGAAGGAGGGCAGGTTTAAAAGGTATTTGAGTCAACTCTGTAAGATTGATGATGGGTTGGATGTGAAGGATGAGAGAGAGAGAGGGAAGTGTTGAGGCTATTTCCAGGTTTCTGGCTCTTCCTGTATTGTGATTGCATCCTGCCCATCACTGATTCATTGGGTGAATTAATCTGGCGTGAACTTTCTAGGTGGTTTGTTTGGCCAGGTGATCTCTAGACAAGTGCACGCCTCCACACTGTGCTCATCTCTGTATGCTCAATCTCATTTATCTCAGGAAACCTTACCTAAATCCCAGGAAAACTCAAATTGAGGGTGAACAACAGTGGTAGAGGGGGAAAATAACTAGAGGATTAAAGACAGTCATTTTTTAAAATTAATTTTATTGGAGTATAGTTGCATTACAATATTGTGTTAGTTTCTGCTATATAGCAAAGTGATCAGCTATATGGGTACATATATCCCCTCTTTTTAGGATTCACTTCCTATTTAGGTCACCACAGAGCATTGAGTAGAGTTCTCTGAGAACAGTAGGCTCTCATTAGTTACCTATTTTTTTTAATATAGTATTAATAGTGTATATATATCACCCAATCTCCCAGTTCATCCCACCCTCACCTTTCCCACTCATGTTTCCGTATATTTGTTCTTTATGTCTATGTCTCTATTTCTGCTTTACAAATAAGTTCATCTGTACAATAGAGATGATCATTCCATTCAACTGTTGTTTGTTTCCAAAGGACACTTTAAATTTTTTTTGCCTTGGTCCTGAATCACAGTATGAATTCATTTCTCTAGATTTGTCTGCTGCTCACGGTGACACCGTGGTTTTACTTGGAGAAAGAAACAAATAATTCTCTGCTTTGAGTCTGGCAAGGAGGACCTGATCTGCAGTGTTCAACTGCTAAGAAAACATTATCTCTTCCCTAAGTGCATCTAGGATCCTTTTCCTAACAGATTGGAGGACGAATCATAGAAGGATAGAGTTGGCTCTGGATGGGGGAACCCCTCCCTCCCTGCCACTGAGCTGAAAAATCTGGCAGAGGTAAAACAAATATCCTAGCAGAACTGTCAGCCCCCAAGCTAATGGAGTTGTGTAGGTAAGAGGGGAGCCAGGGAGATCAGTGAGAGCTGTCTAACATATGGTTCAGCTTCCAGTGGACAAGGAGGACACCTGGACCCCTGCACAGGAGCCAAGGATATTATGCAGGTAATTAGGTAGAGCCAAGGAAATGGCAATCCACTCCAGTGTTCTTGCCTGGAGAATCCCAGGGATGGGGGAGCCTGGTGGGCTGCCATCTATGGGGTCACACAGAGTTGGACACGACTGAAGCGACTTAGCAGTAGCAGCAGGCTCAGGCCAGGGGTGGGGGTGATGGAAATCTTTGGGAGACATCTTTTTAGACAGCACCATTATCCAGCTTCAATTATTTTAGCAAAAGCCTGGATGGTTTCTCTTCTCTTTCTGCAGTAGAAATCAGAAAATAGAGCTTCAAGTCTGCAGTGAAAATGGCAATGCTGCTGGAGACATAGATTTTGTGTGTCTCTGAGACCGATGAAGATCCATTCCAAGAGAGCTTTTCCCACACGCAGGGGTGAGGTGTGACAGAAGTGTGACAGAGGCCTCTGTTTCCATCAGCTTTTCAGAAACATTCCCCAGAAGTTTGATCCTGCTTGGCAGCAGCTTCTTGCTGGCTGTGGTGCTGAACATAATGAGGACTTCCCATTTGTGAGCTGTTTTTCATCTTAGTGGCACTTTCCAAAGCACTACATCATGAACCAGGCTGGAAATGGCTTTCAAAGGTTCCTTTGCCCAAGCAGGCAATGCAGGGTCAGAGAGGCTGCTGTGAACAGATGACAGTGCGTGAGGGCTTTGTGTCTGATACGAAGGCTCAGATCATCCTCCTGTGGCTGCAGCGGTCCCTGTAAAGGGTGGGGCAGAGGCCTTCATGGCTCTTGGATCCCTTAGTAATTTTTGTCACAGCCATGTTGGGGCAAGAAGGACATGCCACAGCAAATGGAATTGAAAGTGTAATAACAAAAGTCATCCTCTCCTCCACGCCTGAGTCATGCTGTGCACGGTGAACTTGATGAAGTTTAATCTGTGACTCCGAATGCTACTTTTGATTTCATGTCAGAAACTGAGCCCAGGCCCATGTAAGGAAAAGCCTGGAAAGTGGAGAGAGGGAGTCTAGATGCTCTCACTAAACTTCCAAATCCTAACACCAATATTCTCAAGCTTTGGTTTATATCCCAGGACACCGGAAGATGCATCTTTTAAAAAATTCATTCTATTTTATCTGTTATTTGATTGTGGCTGGGCTGGGTCTTCATTGCTGTGTGCAGGCTTTCTCCAGCTGCGGTGCACAGGCTTCTCCCGCCGTGGCTTCTCTTGCTGCGGAGCATGGGCTCTAGGGCACGTGAGTTCAGTAGTTGTGGTGCATGGGCTTAGTTGCCTGGCGGTGTGAGGAATCTTCCCAGACAAGGGATTGAACCTATGTCCCTGCATTAGCAGGTGGATTCTCAACCAGGGAAGTCCAAGGAAGATGTGTTTTTAGCTGATTAACAATGTTGTAGTCGTTACAGGTGGACAACAAAGGGACTCAGCCATGTATAATGTATAATGGATGTATAATGGATGCATGTATAAAATGTGTTTTTTAAAAGTAGATTTTCAGGATTGGTTTCAGAATCTCCAGATCAGCAACAGACCACCTGAACTTTTAATAAGCATGACCCCTACCCTGGGGTGCATGAAATACACACAGATGTTGGGAAAACATTGTATTTAAGCAAACTTTCTTGAGAGTTCTGTATACCTTAGGCCTCTGAGAGGCCTCAGATCTTGACTGGTGCCTGCGCAGAGGTGTTTGAGACCTCCAGCAGAGGCGTGCAAGAGCCTCAGGTCCAAAACAAAGGGCACTGCCAGGCAGATGCAGGTCATTGCTGGAGATGCAGAGGGAGCTGTCAGGCCAGCTCAGCCAGCTGGGAGTGCAGCCTCCAATTCTGAAATGTCAGAGCTGTTCAGCAAGCCTCTGTGGAGAGAGACTGGCTCTCAATAAATGGGACTGCATTGAATAATCGCGTTGAAATTCTGGCAAAGCAGAAGACTTGTAGACCGCATTTGAAATTTTAATCACTTTCTCAGAATTGGCTTTGATTAACATCTTTTCTCGCCCTTCCTAGGTGTATCCTAAGCCTCCCTCATTCCAGCTGACAGGTAATTAGTGCTGTGACTGGGGATGGAGGAGCAGGCTGTTCAGATCAAGTAACATAATGCATGTGAATCGACTGCATAAACTCGAAAGACAGAAGTTGGAAGGGATCGCTCCTATTCCTCCCACCCACTCCACCTCCCCATCCCACAGTTCACACTCCTGTCACCCAGGACCACTTGGAAGCCTGAGTATCATGTATTAATTGCTCATGCTGTCCTCCCACTGCCTAGAATGCCCTCCCGCTGCCTAGAATGCCCTCCTGTTCTGTGCCTTAGCCACCTATGAATGCCTGCTCTTTTCTCAAGACAGAGCTCAAAGCTGCTTTAGAGATTCCCCATTCCCCTGCAGAATTCAGCACTCTGTGCCCACCTCTATCAAGGCCCCTTGAAATAGGCTACATCACCTCGGCAGGTGGTGGCTGCGTGTGCTAAGTCACTTCAGTCGCGTCTGACTATTTGAGATCCTCTGGACTGTAGCCTCCCAGGCTCCTTTCTTCATGGGATTCTCCACGCAAGAACACTGGAGTGGGCTGCCATTTCCTCCTCCAGGGGATCTTCCTGGCCCAGAAATCGAACCTGCATCTCCTGCATTGCCGCCTGCATTGCAGGCAGGTTCTTTACCACTAGCGCCACCTAGGAATCCCCAGGTAGTAGCTACTTGATAACTATTCTCTTTTGTCTCATCATTTTTTTCTGTGTGTCTACCTCCTCTTTGGAATAAGAAATTAGCTTATTCTTCTCGGCATTCACAAAAGCTATACAAAGCCCAGACTCGTAGGACTCGTAGATGCTCAGTAAATGTCTCATGAATGAAAATAGTAGGTATCAGTCAGAGACTGAAAGACATGAGGTGGAAAGAAATGCCTTGCCATTCTATCCAGAGCCTTTCTGGAATGCCACATGGATCTAACAACTGTAGGAAAGGAGCGGTTCTAATTTCAGTGTATTAGCCACTAAGATAAGCCTGGCCAACATGTCTAATTCTAATGCCATACAATTGCGGTTGTAAATGGCAACACTTGGTGTTGTATTAGTTTGTAGTTCAGAAGATTCGCCTCTTCATGCCTCAGCATTCCTGTCTGCAATGTGGGACAGAGCAAATCCTGACTCTGATGAGTAATCCTGCCTTCCCTCCTTCTCTGATACATCTTTAGAAGAAGACAGCTGTCACTGGGGGCGGGTGTGTACAGCTCCTAGGAAAACAGAGCCATTTGTCTCATGCAGCAAGAAGCATGAAAGGCAGGATTTGAGATGGAGAAAACGAGAGCGAATTGCTTTTTTCATTACCCATCTTTCTGACACCACACTCTGCATTAATTTACCCTACCCTGAAAATAAGAGGAGCAAACGGCATTCACTGCATTGCTAGCATATTATAGACAGCCTTCTATTTAAAATGGGATTCTCAAAGCAACACACTGGCACCAGCTGGGAACTTAATAATGCAGAATCTCAGACCCTACCCCAGATCTACTGAATCAGAACTGGAATTTTAATAAGATCCATAGGTGACTCATAATGCATTAAAATTTGAAAAGCTCAGGCATAGAGTCATCTTAAAAACATTTCTGAAAGTGAAATAAGAAACAGGGAAGAGTAGATAGAAAGGGCATTAAGAAGATATTTTTCCCATAGAAACAGAGTGAAATAGAATGTTCTCATTAAAATAACTAGAAAATACTGTGCTGAGGTGGAGGGAGATAAGGGAGGAGGGGGTTTTATTTAGCTGCAGAATTACTTAAGGAGTTGACACAGAAAAGGAAAACATCCATGTGAGCTCAGACCAATGCAAGGCACCCGGTCCAATGAGAGACGAGTCTAAACAGACGTTGGAGAGCTGACAGCTCCCCTAATCCCGACCTGTCAGATCTCACATGCAGTTTATCCCCAGAACTGCCAGGTCGTCCACTCACCACAGCAAGATTCCTATGAACTTTTCCCAGGGCAATGGTGGTGGGGAGTGAGGTCAGTGCATTCTAGTTCTGTTTTACAGTGAATCTTCCTGTTTTTATTTAGTTGGGGTCTTAGACTGAATCCTCCTCCTCACCAAGGATTGAGACTGGATTGGGGAGTCTCCCTGTGGGATATGAGGCACATGTGTGTGTGTGTTTGTGTGTGTGTGTGTGAGTGTGTGCTTTTGTATTTACACACCTTTAGTTGTATCTTTTCCATGTTATAAAACTCACAAATCTTAAGTGTTTGGTTTGATGAATTTTGACAAATGTGTACACACACACATCTCCAAGCTAGGCTTCAAGAGTACATGAACCAAAAACTTCCAGATGTTCAAGCTGGATTTAGAAAAGGCAGAGGAACCAGAGATCAAATCGCCAACATATGGTGGATCATAGAAAAAAAGCAAGATAATTCCAGAAAAATATCTACTGCTTTGACTATGCCAAAGCCTTTGACTGTGTGCATCACAACAAACTGTGGAAAATTCTTCAAGAGATGGGAATACCAGACCACCTTACCTGCCTCTTGAGAAATCTGTATGCAGGTCAAGAAGTAATAATTAGAACCAGACGTGAACAACGCACTGGTTCCAAATTGGGAAAGGAGTATGGCAAGGCTGTATATTGTCACTCCGCTTATTTAACTTCTATGCAGAGTACATCATGCAAAATGCTGGACTGGATGAAGCACAAGCTGGAATCAAGATTGCTGGGAGAAATATAAATAACCTCAGATTGCAGATGACACCACCCTTATGGCAGAAAGTGAAGAGGAGCCAAAAAGCCTCTTGATGAAGGTGGAAGAGGAGAGCGAAAAAGTTGGCTTAAAACTCAACATTCAGAAAACTAAGATTATGGCATCTGGTTCCATCACTTCATGGCAAATAGATGGGGAAACAGTGGAAACAGTGAGAAACTTTATTTTCTTGGGCTCCAAAATCACTGCAGATGGTGACTGCAGCCATGAAATTAAGACACTTGCTCCTTGGCAGAAAAGTTATGACCAACCTAGACAGCATATTAAAAATCAGAGATTTTGAAGAGGAAAAGTTAAAACTTTACATAACCTCCTGCTCATTCTGCCTCTGTAACTCAGCTTGCTCCTTGCAAAGTCTGGATCACGTAGGTCACGTAGTCTCAGAAAAGTGGGGACTTACAGTACTAGGAACTGGAGCTTATCTCATTCACTCTTGTCCTGCTCTTTGCAATTGCCCAGCCCCTGCAAACCTGCTTAATCATACCTGTCCGTGTAAAGGTCAGGCATCCCCCCCTGCATCTTGACTGCCGTTCCCATGTGCACGAACCCCCTTAGTTTAAACCAGCCCATTAGCAGCTAGTGTTGCCCATGATAGTAGGTCTGTAAAAACTCTGTAACCCCTTTGTTCAGGACTCAGATCTTGGAGTGTTAACTCCTCTGGGCCTTCCAGTGTAATAAACCCGAGTTCTCCAACTCTGCAAGTGTGGTGCTTGGTTTCTCGATTACTGGTTTCTGCAGCAACATTACTTTGCCGATTAAGGTCCATCTAGTCCAAGCTATGGTTTTTCCAGTAGTCATGTATGGATGTAAGAGCTGGACCATAAAGAAAGCTGAACGCTGAAGAATTGATGCTTTTGAACCGTGGTGTTGGAGAAGACTCTTGAAAGTCCCTTCGACTGCAAGGAGATCCAACCAGTCAATCCTAAAGGAAGTCAGTTCTGAATATTCTTTGGAAGGACTGATGCTGAAGCTGAAGCTCCAGTACTTTGGTCACCTGATGTGAAGAATTGACTCACTGGAAAAGACCCTAATGCTGGGGAAGATTGAAGGTAGGAGGAGAAGGTGATGACAGAGGATGAGATGGTTGGATGACATCACCAACTTGATAGACATGAGTTTGAGCAAGCTCCAGGTGCTGGTGATGGACAGGAAAGCCTGGTGTGCTGCAGTCCATGGGGTTGCAAAGAGTCAGACATGACTGAGCAACTGAACTGAACTGAACTAATACATACACATATGTACATGCCAAACAAAATGTGTTTTTGTTGCTCCAGAGAGTTTCCATGTGCCTGTTTCTAGTCAATTCATCACCTCTCCATCTACCCAGAGGCAATTTCCAATTACCATTCCCATAGAATATGCCTATTCTTAGACATCATAAATAGAATCAAACAGTACAATCATGAAGTATGTACTTTTTTCTGACTCATTTTCACTCAGCATAAGGTTTTGAGATCTGTCCAGATTATTGTATGTATCAGTAGTATATCTCTTTAATTCCTAAATAATAGTCCACTGTATGAAGATAATACAATTTGTTTATTCTCTTATCAGTATACTTTGGGGTTGCTTATAGTTTCTGGTTCTTATGAGTAAGGCTGCTCTGAGCATTCCTGTAGAAGCCTTCTGTAGACTTTGTTTCAGTTTGCAGATTTAATTTTTGGTGGGATAATTACCTAGGAGCATAATATCTGAGTCATAGGTAGATGCATGTTAAATTTATTTTAGCTTCTCTCATCAGCAATGCATGAAGTTCTAGTTGTTTCATGACTTCACTCCATGAGTTGGTATTACCAATCTTTTTGATTTTTAGTGATTCTTCTAGGTATGAAATGGCATCTCACTGAGATTTTAATTTATATTTCCCTAGTGACTTGGGACAGAGAAGGCAATGGCATCCCACTCCAGTACTCTTGCCTGGAAACTCCCATGGATGGAGGAACCTGGTGGGCTGCAGTCCATGGGGTCGCTGAGTCAGACACAACTGAGCGACTTCACTTTCATTTTTCACTTTCATGCATTGGAGAAGGAAATGGCAACCCAGTCCAGTGTTCTTGCCTGGAGAATCCCAGGGATGGCGGAGCCCAATGGACTGCCATCTGTGGGGTCGCACAGAGTCGGACACGACTGAAGCGACTTAGCAGCAGCAGCAGCAGTGACTTGTGATGTTGAGTACTTTTTCATGTGCATATTAGCCATTTATTTATCACTTTCTGTGAAGTGTCTGTTCAAATCTGGTGCATATTTTTTAAAAATTATCTTTTATTGTTGATATGTAGGAATTCAGCTGTCAGATGAGGTGTCAAACATGTGAAAGGCAGCTAGGCTGGAGGTCCAAGATGGCCTCCTCACAGGAAGGCAGTTGGTGCTGGGTGTGCATTGGGAGCTCAGCTGGGGCTGTTCATGGGTTGCCTCCATGCGGTCTCTCCAGCATAGCAGCTGTCTTCCTTCAGAGCAATCATCCCCCCCAAAACCAGGCAGAAGCCATTTGGCCTTTCCTGATGAAGCTTGGGAGTAATTAGTGACACATCTACCAAATTCTCTTGGGGAAAGGAAAGATACAAAGTCCAGCTCAGATTTAGGGGAGAAACATAGATTCCACCTCATGATGGGGAGAGTATAAAGTTTCAACCGCATTTTGCAACCTTCACAGTCAGTGTGGGTAATCAATTTTATTAATCCTTTCAATCCGCATTTGAATCTGTTGATTTTATTTGCTATTTGTCCATTTGAAATTTTTAATTGGTTTCTGTTCTTGTTCTTATTATTTATTTTATTCTATATATTTTGAATTTAATTTGCTCCTCTTTTTCCAGATTATTCAGGTTGAAGTAAGCTTAGATCATTGATTTTATGATCATCTTATATTCTTTTTCTAATAAAGATATTTAAAACTATGAATTTCCCTATATGGAAAGAATGATGCTAAAGCTGAAACTCCAGTATTTTGGCCACCTCATGCGAAGAGTTGACTCATTGGAAAAGACTCTGATGCTGGGAGGGATTGGGGGCAGGAGGAGAAGGGGACGACCGAGGATGAGAAGGCTGGATGGCATCACGGACTCGATGGACATGAGTCTGAGTGAAGTCCGGGAGATGGTGATGAACAGGGAGGCCTGGCGTGCTGCGATTCATGGGGTCATAAAGAGTCGGACACGACTGAGCGACTGAACTGAACTGAACTGATGTGCATTGTTTTAACTACATTCCATATATTTTAATATGCTGTGAAACTAAGATTTTCAGCTAGAAATATTTTCTTATTTCCCTGGTGACTACCTCATTGACCCATGGTTATTGTTTTTTAATCTATAAATACATAGAGTTTTTCTATAGATTGTTATTCATTAAATCAAATTTGAACATGGAGAGAGAACATACTATATATACTTTGATCCTCTGAAATATATTGAATCTTGCTTAATAGCACAGATATGGCCCATATTAATGAATATCCTATGTGAAAAATCACTGCAGATGGTGACTGCAGCCATGAAATTAAAAGACGCTTACTCCTTGGAAGAAAAGTTATGACCAACCTAGATAACATATTCAAAAGCAGAGACATTACTTTGCCAACAAAGGTCCGTTTAGTCAAGGCTATGGTTTTTCCAGTGGTCATGTATGGATGTGAGAGTTGGACTGTGAAGAAAGCTGAGTGCTGAAGAATTGATACTTTTCAACTGTGGTGTTGGAGACAACTCTTGAGAGTCCCTTGGACTGCAAGGAGATCCAACCAGTCCATTCTGAAGGAGATCAGCCCTGGGATTTCTTTGGAAGGAATGATGCTAAAGCTGAAACTCCAGTAGTTTGGCCACCTCATGCGAAGAGTTGACTCACTGGAAAAGACTCTGATGTGGGAGGGATTGGGGGCAGGAGGAGAAGGGGACGACCAAGGATGAGATGGCTGGATGGCATCACGGACTCGATGGACATGAGTCTAAGTGAACTCCGGGAGATGGTGATGAATAGGGAGGCCTGGCATGCTGCGATTCATGGGGTCGCAAAGAGTCAGACACGACTGAGCGACTGAACTGAACTGATGTGAATATTATGCATATTAATGCATATTATATGGTTTGAGGTTATAGTACAATATTTTATACTTGTCAGTTAGATCTAGTTGACTGAGACAGTTGATTAAGTCTTTTGTATCCTTACTAATTTTTTGTCCACTTGATTCTATCAATTACTATATGGTGAGTATTAAAATCTTTAACTAGGATTGTAGATTTGTCTATTTTTCCCTTTAATTCTCTCAATTTTCCTTCATTTATTTTGAAATTTTGATATCAGGAATCACTTGTGAGCTTTTGAAGAAATTGAAAGATGTCAACAGGATGATGGAAGATTGCTTGTAATCAGATATGTCTGACTATGATCCAAATAGCCTTTGTCACTTTGTGAGTAAGGAAAAGAAAGAATGCTATGTGCAAAAGCTGGCCAATCTTCAGTGAAAGGGCCAATTAATTGGCTTTTGTTTTCATTTGTTTGCTTTAATAGGGCATTCATCTCCCAAAGACATAAACCCTAAAGGCCTTAAAAAGGAACTAAGACAATATCCAGACCCTGTACCATGAATAGACTTCTAGGAAGCTATTGAACAGCAACTGCTTCTTTCCCACCTCATTAGACATTATAGCCTTGGGGTTTCATTTAAATATAATCAAATCAGACAGAAAACTGATTTTGCTGTAAGCCAGAGGGACAGTAATCAGAATTGCTGGGGCTTCAGGTATTCTTTCTGAAGAATTATCTGAGACAGGGTTGATGTGTATTTATGGGAATCTCCTGTGTGTGGCCCTGAGTGAGATCTAAAAAGAAAGAGGAGTTCAGACTGTGCCCTTAAAGAGTTTATATTCACGCTGTGTAGTCTAAGAAGGCTGAGTGCCAAAGAATTGATGCTTTTGAATTATGGTTCTGGAGAAGACTCTTGAGAGTCCTTTGGACTTTGAGGAGATCAAACCAGTCAATCAGTTGATTCAGGAAACCCAGTTGATTCAGGAAATCAACTCTGAATATTCATTGGAAGGATTGATGCTGAAGCTGAAATTACAATAATTTGGCCTCCTGATGCAAAGAGTCTACTCATTGGAAAAGACCCTGATGCTGGGAAAGATTGAAGGCAGGAGGAGAAGGGAACAACAGAGGATGAGATGATTGGATGGCATCACCAATCCAATGGACATGAGTTTGAGCAAACTCCAGAAGATGGTGATGGACAGGGAAGCCTGGCATGCTGCAGTCCATTGGGTCACAAAGAGGCAGACACAACTGAGCAACTGAACAACAACAATCTATGCCCATGAGGGAAAACTTAGAGGAAGACAATGAATAGCAGTCTTCCACTTGTGTATGACACTTTGGTATCTATCGGTGTCCTGTACTGCTCTTAACTACTCTGAGTAGTAGGTAGCACAGATTGTGCTTTTTCAGGTGTGCAAAAAGGCTTACTGTGAGTCCATGACTCTGCTTTGGCTCCATCAGAAGCATCACAAACCTTTACTTTGCTGTCTGTTACACATTCTTTACCCCAAGGCCATAGGGACAACCAGTGTGAAAGTCGCTCAGTGGTATCTGACTCTTTGCGACCCCATGGACTATACAGTCTCTGGAATTTTCCAGGCCAAAATACTGGAGTGGGTAGCCTTTTCCTTCTCCAGGGGATCTTCCCAACCAAGGATCAAACCCAAGTCTCCCACACTGAAGGAGGATTCTTTACCTACTGAGACATATTACTTAGGAATTGGGCCTGACCATTCCAGTCCCTTTGCTATAATGTACTGATTAAGAGCACAGACTTGAACCCAGGCTGTCTGGTTTTGAATCCTATCCCTGCACTTACCAGCTATGTGAGACAAACAACTTAGCCTTTCTGTGTCTCTGTTTCTTCTCAAGTCATAGATCAACAGATTATTGACAGTTCAGTTCAGTTCAGTTCAGTTCATTTGCTCAGTCGTGTCCGACTCTTTGCAACCCCATGAATCGGAGCACGCCAGGCCTCCCTGTCCATCACCAACTCCCGGAGTTCACACAGACTCATGTCCATTGAGTCAGTGATGCCATCCAGCCATCTCATCCTCTGTCGTCCCCTTCTCCTCCTGCCCCCAATCCCTCCCAGCATCAAAGTCTTTTCCAATGAGTCAACTCTTCACACGAGGTGGCCAAAGTACTGGAGTTTCAGCTTTAGCATCATTTCTTCCAGAGAAATCCCAGGGCTGATCTCCTTCAGAATGGACTGGTTGGATCTCCTTGCAGTCCAAGGAACTCTCAAGAGTCGTCTCCAACACCACAGTTCAAAAGCATCAATTCTTTGGCGCTCAGCCTTCTTCACAGTCCAACTCTCACATCCATACATGACCACAGGAAAAACCATAGCCTTGACTAGATGGACCTTAATCGGCAAAGTAATGTGTCTGCTTTTGAATATGCTATCTAGGTTGGTCATAACTTTTCTTCCAAGAAGTAAGCGTCTTTTAATTTCATGGCTGCACTCACCATCTGCAGTGATTTTGGAGCCCCCAAAAATAAAGTCTGACACTGTTTCCACTGTTTCCCCATCTATTTCCCATGAAGTGATGGGACCGGATGCCATGATCTTCATTTTCTAAATGTTGAGCTTTAAGCCAACTTTTTCACTCTCCACTTTCACTTTCATCAAGAGGCTTTTTAGCTCCTCTTCACTTTCTGCCATAAGGGTGGTGTCATCTGCATATCTGAAGTTATTGATATTTCTCCCGGCAATCTTGATTCCAGCTTGTGTTTATTCCAGACCAGCGTTTCTCATGATGTACTCTGCAAATAAGTTAAATAAGCAGGGTGACAATATACAGCCATGACGTACTCCTTTTCTTATTTGGAACCAGTCTGTTGTTCCATGTCCAGTTCTAACTGTTGCTTCCTGGCCTGCATATAGATTTCTCAAGAGGCAGGTCAGGTGGTCTGGCATTCCCATCTCTCTCAGAATTTTCCACAGTTTATTGTGATTCACACAGTCAAAGGCTTTGGCATAGTCAATAAAGCAGAAATAGATGTTTGTCTGGAACTCTCTTGCTTTTTCCATGATCCAGCAGATGTTGGCAATTTGATCTCTGGTTCCTCTGCCTTTTCTAAAACCAGCTTGAACATCAGGAAGTTCACGGTTCACATATTGCTGAAGCCTGGCTTGGAGAAGCTGAAATCAAATATGTAAAGTGTAATTATCTATGATGATGATATCTATCTCAAAGGTGGTCATGAAGGTTAAGTGAGGATTGTAAAGTGCTTACCATAGAAATTTGAAAGTTTATTTTCCAATATCCTTGTTATGTTAAAATAAGAAGGCAAATAGAAGGCTCACTCAATCTTTCAAATGATTATTTGTTGTATAAGTCAGGCAACCATGGTGGGCTTTGGTTTTACTATCTAAAGTCACTCTAAAGCTCTACCATCATTTTCTTTCAAAAAATTTATAACAGCTTCTGAAGGAGATCAGTCCTGGGATTTCTTTGGAAGGAATGATGCTAAAGCTGAAACTCCAGTATTTTGGCCACCTCATGCAAAGAGTTGACTCATTGGAAAAGACTCTGATGCTGGGAGGGATTGGGGGCAGGAGGAGAAGGGGACGACCAAGGATGAGATGGCTGGATGGCATCACGGACTCGATGGACGTGAGTCTGAGTGATCTCCGAGAGATGGTGATGGACAGGGAGGCCTGGTGTGCTGCAATTCATGGGGTCGCAAAGAGTCGGACACGACTGAGCGACTGAACTGAACTGAACTGAATATGTTCTACAGAATTTACAGTAACCTCCTTCATTTCGGCAACAATGTGTTAAGTACTTACTATGTCTCAAGTGCCAAGCTAAGTCCATTTCAAATAGGCTATTATTTAGTCCTCACAATGTGTCTTCAAAGATCCTAACTTTGATGGAATCTAAGAGTAAGTTAGCCATCAGTGTTCCTTTCTCTGGACCCCTTAAATTGAGGACTGCTCCATCCACTCCCAATCTAGTTTCTGGGCAAGACTAACTGGTTCAATTTGCCAACTGGTGCCTCTGGAAGTAACAGATATGCTGATTTTTTAGTTGTCTGGAATGACTTAAAAGGCAATTTCAAGCCATGAGCAGAAAATAAAGCAGAGTTAGAAACATAGGCTTTGAAATCAAATAGACCTGAGTAGGAGTCCCAACTCTATCCTTTTCTAGTTATGTAACCTTAGGAAAATTCTTTACCATTTAGTCATCCATCCTTTCATTCATTCAATAAATATTTATGAGCATCTATATAGTTCCAGGCTCTGTTCTAGGCTCTGAGGATATAGAACTAAACAAAAGAAACAACAGACTCTTCCTGTACAGACTTTACATACTGTTGGCCTTGTGATTCCATTTTTTTTCATTTAAAAGGAGGAAAGACAATAAAGCCTTCTTTACAGATTTGTTGTGAGATTAGTTGAGGTAATGAAGGGAAAGTACTTAGCATAGTTCCTTGGAACATATTTAAAAAATAATAATGTCAAGGAAAATGAAAACATCTTCCTGAATTTGATGTTTTTCAGACATCTTTTGACAAACTTAACAGTGTGGGAGAATTAACTGTCAGAATAGCAGTGATTTCTGGAATCTGGTCTGAAGGTTGATTTTCTTGGTCTCTTTTCCAAGGAAAGCTGCCTGACCAAAAGATGAAATTACAGCCAAGACCATTTACTGTAGCAATTTAAAAATATTTATGATAGTCTGTAGAATAAATTGAGGAGAAATTTCATTTACATCTTTAACAAGGAGCCAGCATTATTGACTATTTAATTGTCCACCCTTCATTGTTTATCTCAATCCTTCAGATAGATATTTGAGACAAGTTTGAAGGTCAGTATTTCTCCTTTAAGCTTATTCTAAACCTTAAATCTGACCATTCCCATAATAGTAATAGAAGGGTAATTGAGGGGTTAAGTGGATAAAGAAGATTAAGATGGAAAGAACCTCGTTTCAACTCAGAACAGGCGCATAGTTGGTTTTCAATGTATGTTAATTGAATTGAACTGAAGTGGCATTGATTTCTTCTCAAATCATAGATTAATAGACTGTTGACCTTGTTTCATAAAGAGTTCTAAAAACATCTAAATGATGATGACAAAGTCATTTAAAAACACTTTAAATGGAATTCAGCTAAAACCATCCAAAGTCTTAAGCTTGAATATTTTTACACCAAAAAGTACACAAAAATATTCTTTTTTTTTCTTTTTTAATTTTTACTTTATTTTACTTTACAATACCATATTGGTTTTGCCATACATTGACATGAATCCACCATGGGTGTATATGAGATCCCAATCCTGAATCCCCCTCCCACATCCCACCCCATTTCCTCTCTCTGGATCATCCCCGTGTACCAGCCCCAAGCATCCTGTATCCTGTATCGAACATAGGCTGGTGCTTCATTCCTACATGATAGTATACATGTTTCAATGCCATTCTCCCAAATCATCCCACCCTCTCCCTCTCCCACAGAGTCCAAAAGTC
>SJYT01016250.1:174420-219762 GCA_006410635.1 Cephalophus harveyi | reverse complement strand
TGAATATGCTATCTAGGTTGTTCATAACTTTCCTTCCCAGTAGTAAGCGTCTTTTAATTTCATGGCTGCAGTCACCATCTGCAGTGATTTTGGAGCCCAAAAAAATAAAGTCTGACACTGTTTCCACTGTTTAGATGTGTATAAGAGACAGGTATAATATTCATCATTTTATATTTATATATATAGATCATGCATATCATATGTATTATTATATCATATATCATATCTACCTTATATATATTGTATTTGATATATAATTATCATATATATCTTAAGAATGAAGATAAAACAAAATCAAAGAATTCTATCTTGACTTTAATGTTTTCTTTAATTTATGTCACTGACCCTAAATTTATATTTGACCTATTTTTTTATATATTATATTTTACTCTTTCTTTATTCAAGCCCCTAATTACTTTAATCCCTATGGGATTATGAGGCATACATTCTCAGAAATCATTAGAGAACTTTCTTTTTCAAATGTTCCAATTTTAGGCTCTCTCCTATTTCTTCCCTTATCATTGAATTTACAGCCTTTGATGTTAACCTTTGTCCTCCATCTCAGCCTTCTTAACTGTCTCTCTGCCTTTTTTAACTCCAGTGTCCTAGTAGTGAAGAATCAGACCCAAAGTTATTTTTCATTTATTGCCTAACGTATAGACAAACAACCACCTGTGTTTTTTCTCACTTAGCCTAACATTAATTTACAGTTACTATGTTTCTGTTCCTTTTGACCCTCAATAGCTCCTCTTTTTTTAACCAGATATTCTTAAAAGCACATCTGATAACTTTTCTCCTTCTCCAGCTACACCTGTGACAAAAAGCTATGATAAAAAGATGTCATGTTTAAATTTTGTTTTTTACTAAGTTGAACATTTGTTTGTATTCTCTGAGCTGGAATTATGCACCTATTAATTCAAATTAAATTGCACATACTGAAATAAATCAGTGAGGCAAAACTTAACATGATGAAACATACTACAACAGGTCTAAATTTTTCCGTGACCTAAAAATTACTCTCTCAAAATCAGCAATCAATTTATTAGTTGTAAAAATGCTCAAAAAGCTCTCATTTTAGTAAGAATCTTATGCTATACTGCCTTTGGGAAATAGTGGCAATTTTATTAGATGTATCAAAAGACATATTCACTTCAAATTTCATTCAAGTCATGTTATACATCTCTTCACTATTGTAAGAAATTCAGGATAAAATATCTGTGTCTTGTCAAAAAAAAAAAAAAGGCTTGAACACTCTAATGTAACAAAGGGTATGTATCATAATGTAAGCTATATACTTCCATGATATTGCCTGTGTCTGATGGAAATTTGAAGAGTCACATAAATAACTAATAGGTGAAATTACACTGTAAATAACACACCTACAAATGCCCATGGGAAGAAAAGAAAACCTATAGAGCAGTATAGAATTCAATTATTTTCTCTTCTAAAGAGTAGCCTGTCATAAACGATATTACAAAGGAGACAACACTCTAACTCAACAGGACTAACACACAAGCTGACCGATACTAACATCCATTAGGCACAACAGACTTCAGACAGATTTGTGCAGTAGTTAGAATATCATCTCATGTTTCTTCCGCTTTTATCTTCTGTATACTATATGCTAGAACACAAATCTTGCTATTATATTTCCAATTCAACAAAAATACAGATAACGTAGTGTTCACTACTTTTATAATGCAAGTTAAAAAGCAAAAAAAATGAAGCAAGTCAAAAGCCCATATTATGCATTTACAGAGCAATAAAGTGTTGTGTTGCAAATGCAGTTCAATGTAGGTAAATAGAAAGAGAATTAAAGAAGGGTAACTTCTGGGTCACACAGAGTCGGACATGACTAAAGTGACTTAGCAGCAGCAGCAACTTCTGGGCATTTTACTCAGATCTTGGTGTGTTGAAGAATGATAGCATTCTCTTAAATAATCAAAGCATAGCTATCAAAATCAGTGGATACAATGTCATTATCAAACCCATAGTCCATATAGAAACTTCACATCAGTTCAGTTGCTCAGTCGTGTCCGACTCTTTGCGACCCCATGAATTGCAGCACACCAGGCCTCCCTGTCCATCACCATCTCCCAGAGTTCACTCAGACTCACGTTTATCGAGTCAGTGATGCCATCCAGCCATCTCATCCTCTGTCGTCCCCTTCTCCTCCTGCCCCCAGTCCCTCCCAGCATCAGAGTCTTTTCCAACTCTTCACATGAGGTGGGCAAAGTACTGGAGTTTCAGCTTTAGCATCATTCCTTCCAAAGAAATCCCAGGGTTGGTCTCCTTCAGAATGGACTGGTTGGATCTTCTTGCAGTCCAAGGGACTCTCAAGAGTCTTCTCCAACACCACAGTTCAAAAGCATCAATTCTTGGGCACTCAGCCTTCTTCACAGTCCAACTCTCACATCCATACATGACTACTGGAAAAACCATAGCCTTGACTAGATGGACCTTAGTCAGCAAAGTAACGTCTCTGCTTTTGAATATACTATCTAGGTTGGTCATAAATTTTCTTCCAAGGAGTAAGCATCTTTTAATTTCATGGCTGCAGTCACCATCTGCAGTGATTTTGGAGCCCAAAAAAATAAAGTCTGACACTGTTTCCACTGTTTCCCATCTATTTTCCATCTCACGTTAAAGGTCAGGAACGGCGGCAGTAAGGAGGTACCCCTCGTTAAAGGTAAGGAGCAGCGGCTGTGTTTTGCTGGAGCAGCCATGAAGAGATACCCCACGCCCAAGGTAAGAGAAACCCAAGTAAGATGGTAGGTGTTGCAAGAGGGCATCAGAGGGCAGACATACTGAAACCATACTCACAGAAATCTCACATACTGTTACAAAATTTCTCTTATATTTTCCCCAGTCTAAAATCCCGCCCAGGATTATATGCCAACTGCCATCATCGTGATTCTTTAGTCTACTTTATCTGGAGTAGACTTTTAGCCTTTTCTTGTAATCAATGATCTTAATATTTTTAAAAAGTAGAAATAATATTATTGAATGTCCCTCAATTTGGGCTTAAGTGATATTTCCTCTTGTTTAGATTTAGGTTATATATTTTGGCAGGAATACACAGAAGTGTTGCAACTATGTCAGTACATTTTATCAGTAGATGTATAATTGGTAGGAGATAATCTATAATTCTGTTAAAATCTTATTCATCATTAAATATTCACCCATTAGTTACAGTATCAAGGTGAGTCTTGCTTGCATTAATTATTGTACTAACAATTGCCAAGTGCTGAATTTTGTATACTTGACAAGATGTAGCTTTGTTCCAGTAAAGAGCTACTATATTTCATTTCCATAGTTTTTCTTTTTCCTAAGTGCTACCAGTGGACAGATTCCACAACCATAAATAAATACCATTATACTAATATCTAAAATACATATGAAGATTATTTTCCTAAAAGCAATCACTTTAACAACAGAATTGAAAGAAGGGTGCCTTTATATTTCCTTTTCAAGTGATTTTATTTCAGCCTGAGGTTGGCACATCCTGAGGTTTAAACATTTATTTAAAGATAAATTGTATTTTTAGCATATGCTTTTGCTGCCAACCTTTTCTATTTTGTAGTAACATATTTATTTCATTTTTTGCAGATTGCTTTCAAAGATCACAGTTTTCTTTGCTACAAAACTACATTTTCATAGGTATCCAGAATCACTTCTGATGTTTTCTTTAACTCAAAATACATGTTGTTACCAGTAACAATATTAAGCCTACAAATGATAGCTTCTCACATTGATATGAAACCTGCTATAAATCAGCAAAAGATGTTTCCATATTTGCAATGATTCTGGGATATAAGCAAGGTTGTTAATAGCTCTTTCCCTTCTTTCATATAGCACACAGACAAGGTTATTGCTGACATGGAATTGAAAACTGATGAAGTAAATACAAAGCTTAAAATTGATGGAAATATTTCAAACCATTTCCTGAGGAAAAGATCTAAATCCAACTAAGAAAATTACATTCTGCCATTTTAAAACTAACTAGTCAATATTAAAAGCAATTTGAAAAGAAAAGTTGCTCAGGTCATTTAAAAGCAAAGATTTGTGTTCATTCAGGAAATGAAAGATTTTGCTTCATATTCTAATCATGCACTAAAAGCCCTGACAATTTTCTACTAGAGATTTATGAAATTTCAAACTGTTAGATAGATTCAACATATAATAATTTAATATTATAATTCTTACTTGTGTTTTCCATAAGTTATCACTACTCAGTCTGGACACAATGATATGAAAAATATCCAAATATGTTATAATCATTTATTATTGACCTGGAAATATATTCTCCTCAGTAACTTTATTCTGAGATATTTATCATGGGTTCATTTTGATCAGATATCTTTAGATATAGATCAGATTTCTATCTTATACCAAAAGATTTCTGTCAAATTCAGTTAGATATAGATCTCTCTAAGTGATCATGTACACATAAACCATACATTATTTTCTAATATGGCACCTATGGTCCCTAATATGTTATTACAAAGTATTTCATTTCCTTACATGTTAACATATATAGACCATAATCCTCATTAGAATAAATTTTAAAATGGAAAAAATTATGTCTACTGTATTCACCCCTATTTTCTACCACCTAGTACAGTGTCCTGACACCTTTTTGTATTCAACATATCAACCTTTTGTGAAAAATGTGTATCATGCAAAAGTCACTTCAGTGCATTAGTTGATAGGTTTAATCCCATAGATTACTAAGGTCAGATACAGTTCTGTTTTTAAATATCCATAAGTGATATTAAAAAGTGTTTCAGTGAGACCTGCATGATGTTTCATTTTCATTGTCTCTCCTCACAATCCTCCTGTTACTGGCCACAAAAGGATAGAGCCTGAATTAAAAAAAAAAAATTGAACCTAACTATAATAAGGTCTATCATATCCATAAGTGAATCACCCATGACCTATCAGGTATGGTTTCTACTATTTCAAATTCTGGATTGCATCCAAGTCAGTTAAGGCAATTTCAGTGACTCCAAAAATTACTTATTTATTTAAACATTCACAAGAGAAAACTCTACACATGGTCTTCACCAGATGGTCAACATCAGACTGATTACATTCTTTGCAGCCAAAGATGGAGGAAACTCTATACAGTCAGCAAAAATAAGACTGGGAGCTGACTGTGGCTCAGATCATGAACTCTTTATTGCCAAATTCAGACTTAAATTGAAGAAAGTAGGGAAAACCACTAGACCATTCAGGCATGACCTAAATCAAATCCCTTGATTATATAGTGAAAGTGACAAACAGATTCAAGGGATTAGATTTGATAGACAAGAGTGCCTGAAGAATTATGTACAGAGGTTCATGAAACTGTTCAGGAGGAAGGGATCAAGACCATCCTCAAGAAAAAGAAATGCAAAAAGCAAAATGGTTGTCTGAGGAGGTCTTACAAATAGCTGAGAAAAGAAGAGAAGTGAAAGGCAGAGGAGAAAAGGAAAGATATAAGCACCTGAATGCAGAGTTCCAAAGAATAGCAAGGAGAGATAAGAAAGCCTTCCTCAGTGATCAGTGCAAAGAAATAGAGGAAAACAACAGAATGGGAAAGACTAGAGATCTCTTTAAGAAAATCAGAGATACCAAGGGAACATTTCATGCAAAGATGGGCACATTAAAGGACAGAAATGGTATAGACCTAACAGAAGCAGAAGATATGAAGAAGAGGTGGCAGGAATACACAGAAGAACTGTACAAAAAAAGATCTTCACGACCCAGATAATCACAATGGTGTGATCACTCACCTAGAGCCAGACATCCCAGAATGTGAAGTCAACTAGGCCTTAGGAAGCATCACTACAAACAAAGCTAGTGGAGGTGATGGGATTCCAGTTGAGCTATTTCAAATCCTTGAAGATGATGCTGTCAAAGTGCTGCACTCAATATACCAGCAAATTTGGAAAACTCAGCAGTGGCCACAGGACTATAGAAGGTCAACTTTCATTCTAATCCCAAAGAAAGGCGATGCCAAAGAATGCTCAAACTACTGCACAATTGCACTCACCTCACACGCTAGCAGAGTAATGCTCAATTCTCCAAGTCAGGCTTAAACAGCACATAAACCATGAATTTCCAAATGTTCAAGCTGGATTTAGAAAAGGCAGAGGAACCAGAGATCAAATTGCCAACATCCACTGGATCATTGAAAAAGCAAGAGCTCCAGAGAAACATCTACTTCTGCTTTATTGATTATGCCAAAGACTTTGACTGTGTGAATCAAAACAAATTGGAAAATTTTGAAAAAGATGGGAATACCAGACCACCTGACCTGCCTCCTGAGAAATCTGTATGCAGTTCAGGAAGCAACAGTTAGAAAGAGGCATGGAACAATAGACTGGTTCCAAACTGGGAAAAGAGTACATCAAGGCTGTATATTGTCACTGTGCTTATTTAACTTACATGCAGAGTACATCATGAGAAATGCTGGACTGGAAGAAGCACAAGCTGGAATCAAGACTGCTGGGAGAAATATCAATAACCTCAGATATTCAGATGAAACCACCCATCTGGCAGAAAGTGAAGAAGAACTAAAGAGCCTCTCGATGAAAGTGAAATAGGAGAATGAAAAAGTTGGGTTAAAGCTCAACATTCAGAAAACTAATATCATGGCCTCCAGTCCCATCACTTCATGGCAAAGGGGTGGGGAAGCAATGGAAACAGTGACAGATTTTATTTTGGGGGCTCCAAAATCACTGTGGTTCATGACTGCAGCCATGAAATTAAAAGAAGCTTGCTCCTTGGAAGAAAAGCTATGACCAACCCAAAGCATATTAAAAAGCAGAAACATTACTTTGCCAACAAAGGTCCATCTAGTCAAAGCTATGGTTTTTCCAGTAGTCATGTATGGATGACAGATTTGGACTCTAAAGAAAGCTGAGCTCCAAGGAATTGTTGCTTTTGAACTGTCATGTTTGAGAAGACTCTTGAGAGTCCCTTGGATTGCAAGGAGACCCAACCAGTCCATCCTAAAGGAGATCAGTCCTGAATATTCATTGGAAGGACTGATGCTGAAGCTGAAACTCCAATACTTTGGCCACCTGATGCATAGAACTGACTCATTAGGAAAAACCCTGATGTTGGGAAAGTTGAAGGTGGGAGGAGAAGGGAACGACAAGGATGATATCGTTGGATGGCATCACTGACTGAATGGACGTGAATTCGGGTAAACTCGGAGTTGGTGATGGACAGGGAAGCCTGGTGTGCTGCAGTCCATGGGGTTGCAAAGAGTCGGACCTGACTGAGCGACTGAACTGAATCATTCATTCATTCTTTCTTTCTTTCTTGGTTGAATCAGTGTTGAGAGAGGAGCTTCCTAATCATTCAGTGTGCTTTATATTCTCCGGTTCTTTTGCATCGAGTCTGTTATTACACTTTCAAGTCCTCCTGGGTGCTTGTGTCAACAGCTCTCTACCCACAGATTTGTCATTTTCTTGAATGCAACTGTGCTCCATTTGTTTCCAATTCCCCTGTACTACTGCAACATCCTTCAGTTTATTTCACTTTTTTTAAGCCTAGATCCTGTCCTTCGTATTATGATAAGGCAAAAAGCATGGACTCTTCACTATGCCTTGATGTAGAACTCCCTTAACTACCCACTTCTGGGAGCTGCCCCTCACTGATGCATTCACAGGGCAGGAGGTGTCCAACTCTGTCCCTGGCCTTTTCTCTTAGGAAGGTGAGCCAGCCAAGGTCACAGCACCACCCTTCAGGTTGGTGCTCATAGCAGACTTAAGTCTAAACAGTAAATCAAAGGCTTACATTCAAACTAGAGTTAGTTGATCAGTAAGCTTATTTTCTATACTTCAAAGACCCATCAGAAATTCAGTAATTTGTACTCGGTGTTCTATGTCACTGTGTTGGTCTATGTCTTGATGAATAAACATGCAAAAACAAATACTGAAGAATGCAGTCTGATAAAGAATAGCATGATTTATTATAATTTTTAAAGCAAGATTACAAAAATAGAGGAAAGACCAGGTGCCTCAAAAAAGGGTAAATGAATTGAGGAATGTTTGTAACAGGATAGAATGGGTTGTCTTAATTTAGATCGAAGTTATAGACAGCAACATTAACCCATGACCTTTTAAAAATTAATTATCTGTCTCTAATGAGGCCAAGAAGCTCCTGAGATCACCATTCCTGCTACCTGTATTCAAAAGTGTTTCCACAGCATCCAAATGTGGGCTTTTAATGCTGTCTTTAAGTTTCAATTATTCAAGTTAACAGATATAGATGGTATGCAGCAATATTAAAGAGTGCTATTAAAATAATGTGTATATTATAAATTAAAATGTTTTAGAATTAAGATATAATGATTTTTGGTGATTTGAACACCTAAAAAAATTGAGTCAAATGATGATGGGTACCTACTTACATGCCATCTTTGGTTTGAATTTTCTGAGGTAATAAAGTCCTGCTGCTGCTGCTGCTGCTAAGTCGCTTCAGTCGTGTCCAACTCTGTGCGACCCCACAGATGGCAGCCCATTGGGCTCCGCCATCCCTGGGATTCTCCAAGCAAGAACACTGGAGTGGGTTGCCATTTCCTTCTCCAATGCATGAAAGTGAGAAATGAAAGTGAAGTCGCTCAGTTGTGTCTGACTCAGCGATCCCATGGACTGCAGCCTACCAGGCTCCTCTGTCCATGGGAGTTTCCAGGCAAGAGTACTGGAGTGGGATGCCATTGCCTTCTCCAAGTCCTAGTTGTGACTTTTATCTCCATGAAATGATAGATGTTTAAACTTATAGTGATATACCTCCCAAAATAAAAGACTTAAGAATGAACTTGACCAAGGAAGTGAAAAACTTATATACTGAGAACGATAACATATTAATCAATGAAACTGAAGATGATTCAAAGAAATGGAAAAATATCCCATGCTCTTGTATTGGAAGAAGTAATATTGTTTAAATAGCCATACTACCCAAAGCAATCCTACAAATTTAATGAGAGCTCTATGAAAATATGGAGAAGGCAATGGCACCCCACTCCAGTACTCTTGCCTGGAAAATCCCATGGACAGAGGAGCCTGATAGGCTGCAGTCCATGGGGTCGTGAAGAGTTGGACACGACTGAGCGACTTCACTTTCACTTCTCACTTTCATGCATTGGAGAAGAAAATGGCAACCCACTCCAGTGTTCTTGCCTGGAGAATCCCAGGGACGGGGGAGCCTGGTGGGCTGCCGTCTATGGGGTCACACAGAGTTGGACACGACTTAACAGTGGCAGCTACCAAAATATCTTTGACATTTTTCAAAGAACTAGAACAAATAAGCCTAAAATTCATACGGAACCATAAGAGACCAGAATTGCCAAAGCATTCCTGAAGATGAAGAACAAAGCAGGAGGTATAACCCTCCTAGACTTCAGACAATACTACAAAGCAACAGTAATCAAAACAGCATGGTGGGACTTCCCTGGTGGTCCAATAGTTAAGAATCTGCCTTCCAGTGCAGGAGACAGGTTCAGTCCCTGGCAGGGGAACTAAGATCCCACATGACCTGGGGCAGCCGAGCCTGAGCACCGCAACTGCTGAGGCTGCACACTCTCGTGCTTGCATGCCACAACTAGGGAAGCCTCGGTGCCACAACAGAGACTACGACTGCCACAGCTAAGACCTGATGTAGTCAGATAAATAATAAATAAATGTTTTTAAAGAGCAGCATGGCACTGGCATGAAAACAGACATATGGATCAATGGACAAAATAGAGAGCCCAGAAATAAGCCCACTCAACTACAGTCAGGTAATTTTCAACAAACGAGGCAAGAACACACACTAGGAAAAAGTCTCTTCAGCAAGTGATATTGGGAAAATTGGGCAGCCACCTGTATATCAATGAAGTGAGAAGACACCCTTTCATCATACACAAAAATAAACAACATGGCTTAAAGACCTGAACATGAGACAGGACACCATAAAACTTTCAGAACAGATCATAGGCCAAACATTCTCTGACATACACCATACCAATGTTTTCTTAAATCAGTCTCCTGAGGCAATAGAAATGAAAACAAAAAACAAATGGGCCCTAATCAAACTTAAAAGCCTTCGCACCAGAAAGGAAAGCATAAACAAGATGAAAAGACAACCCTGAGAATGGGAGAAAATAGTTGCAAATGAAGCAACTGACAAAAGATTAATCTCCAAAATATACAAGCAGCTCGTGCAACTCAATATCAGGAAAACAAACAACCCAATCAAAAAATGGGCAGAGACTTAAGTAGACATTTCTTTAAAGAAGACGTAGAGATGGCCAAGAGGCACATGATAAGATGTTCAACATCACTAATTATTAAAGATATGCAAATAAAAACTACTATGAGGCGCCACCTCACACCTGTCAAAATGGCAATCATTAAAATGTCTACAAATAGCACATGCAGAGTGTGTTGAAGAGAGAACCCTCTTACACTGTTGTAGGAACATAAATTGGTGCACCCGTGGTGAAAAACCGTATGGAGGTTCCTCAGAAAAATAAAAATAGAATTACATTATGATATAGCAATCCCACTCCGAGGCATATATCCAGACAAAACTGGAACTCAAAAAGATACATGTGCCCTTTATTCATAGCAGCACTATTCACAATAGCCAAGACATGGAAGTGACCTAAATGTCCACTAACAGATGACTGGATAAAGAAAATGTGGTTCATATATACAATGGAATACAACTTGGCTGTTTAAAAAAAGAAAAAAAAAGCTAAATAATGCTATTTCCAACAACATGAATGCAACTACAGATTATCATACTAAGTGAAGTCAAACAAAGACAAATACATCACTTATCACTTATATGTGGAATCTAAAATATAACAGAAAGGAACCTATCCATGAAAAAGAAACAGAATCACAGAGAAAAGGGGAGAGGATTGGGAGAAGGATGGAGAGAGAGGTTGGGGTTAGCAGATGTAAGCTTTTTTTATATAAAATGGATAAACAAAGTCCTACAAAGTGAAAGTCATTCAGTCATGTCTGACTCTGCCCAACCCCATGGACTATATAGTCCATGAAATTCTCCAGGCCAGAATACTGGAGTGGGTAGACATTCCGTTCTCCAGGCGATCTTCCCAACCCAGAGATCAAACTTAGGTCTCCCACATTGCAGGGGGATTCTTTACCAGCTGAGACACCAGGGAAGCCCAAGAATACTGGAGTGGGTAGCCTATCCCTTCTCCAGCAGATCTTCCTAACCCAGGAATCAAACTGGGGTCTCCGACATTGCAGCAGATTCTTTATCAGCTGAGTTACCAGGGCAGTCACAGTACAGAGAACTATATTCAATGTCCCAAGATAAGTCATAATGAAAAAGAAATTTAAAAATAATGTATATATATACACATTCTTTTGTAAATCAATTTGCTGGACAGCAGTAATTAACACACTATAAATCAACTATATGGCAATAGAATTTTTAAGTAAATAAACACAGTGATAATCATTTAATAATATATATGCCATTGTTTCATACATCTTAAACGTATACAGTCTTGTATGTCACATACATCTCAATAAAACAAAAATCCTAGTTGTAAAACAGATGCCCTAAGTAAAGGGCATTTTCAAGCCAGCTGGAGATTCAGGAGTTTCACCCACAGAATACTCAGTCTCTGCTTGAGCTAGCGCCACTCATCACCAAGACCCCACCCGACCCCCCAAGTAGTTGTCCCTTCCATCAGCTGTTCATCAGATTTTTAATTTCTCGGAATCCAGCCCCTCACTTGGTGAGCACCAACAGTCATGGGGTGCTTTCCATACCCTAAGACATCCTTTAGTTCTTGGACTTGGACTTCTCTGGTAGCTCAGTTGGTCAAGATTCTACCTACAGTGGAGGTGATGGAAGATCCCCTGGAGAAAGAAACAGCAGCCCACTCCAGTGTTCTTGCCTGGGAAAGCCCATGGACAGAGGATCCTTATGGGCTGCAGCCCATGGGGTTGTCCATGAGGCCACAAGAGTCCCACACAACTTATTACTAAAACCACCACCACCCACCTTAGACTAAACACACACATACACACACAACTCTAAATGTAACACCTGTAAACTTAATATAATGGAGTGAGGTCTGACATTTAGTAGCAGTAGTGGGTATAGAGATTTAATCCCTGGGGATTAAACTGAAGGGACAGAATAAATAACCAAGATCAACCATCTCATTTGATGGTTCATTTCTGCTACAACATTTTTATTTACCTGCCTTTCATAAGTTACTCTATTTTATATTTTAGGACCTTCTGAACACAATAGGTTTATTGTGGGGCTTGTGTGTCAAGGCAAATAGTTAACAATTATCCCATGTTATCTTCTAACCTGTAATTATTTCTTTAACATCTCACTAGGAAATTTAATAATTATATTTTGTGATACAATTAAGCAACCTTACACTGAAGAAAACAAGGTGGAAAGTGTTCTATCATTCATTCAGTGAATAATACAATAGCAATTAGGGTATGGTTTCAGTTCAGTTGCTCAGCCGTGTCCAACTCTTTGCGACCCCATGAATCGCAGTACGCCAGGCCTCCCTGTTCATTACCATCTCTCGGAGTTCACTCAGATTTACATCCATTGAGTCAGTGATGCCATCCAGCCATCTCATCCTCAGTCGTCCCCTTCTCCTCCTGCCCCCAATCCCTCCCAGCATCAGAGTCTTTTCCAATGAATCAACTCTTCTCATGAGGTGGCCCAAGTACTGGAGTTTCAGCTTTAGCATCATTCCTTCCAAAGAAATCCCAGGGTTGATCTCCTTCAGAATGGACTGGTTGGATCTCCTTGCAGTCCAAGGCACTCTCAAGAGTCTTCTCCAACACCACAGTTCAAAAGCATCAATTCTTCAGCACTCAGCCTTCTTCACAGTCCAACTCTCACATCCATACATGACCACAGGAAAAACCATAGCCTTGACTAGACGGACCTTAGTTGGCAAAGTAATGTCTCTGCTTTTGAAAATGCTATCTAGGTTGGACATAACTTTTCTTCCAAGGAGTAAGCGTCTTTTAATTTCATGGCTGCAGTCACCATCTGCAGTGATTTTGGAGCCTACACTGTTGGTGGGAATGCAAACTAGTACAGCCACTATGGAGAACAGTGTGGAGATTCCTTAAAAAACTGCAAATAGAACTGCCTTATGACCCAGCAATCCCACTGCTGGGCATGCACACCGAGGAAGCCAGAGCTGTAAGAGACACGTGTACCCCAGTGTTAATCACAGCACTGCTTACAATAGCCAGCACATGAAAGCAACTTAGATGTCCATCAGCAGATGAATGGATAAGAAAGCTGTGGTACATATACACAATGGAGTATTACTCAGCCATTAAAAAGAATGCATTTGAATGAGTTCTAGTGAGGTGGATGAAACTGGAGCCTATTATACAGAGTGAAGTAAGTCAGAAATAAAAACACCAATACAGTATATTAATGCATATATTTGGAATTTAGAAAGATGGTAACGATAACCTTATATGCGAGACAGCAAAGGAGACACAGATGTAAAGAACAGACTTTTGGACTCTGTGGGAGAAGGCAAGAGTGGGATGATTTGAGAGAATAGCATTAAAACCTATATATTACCATATATGAAATAGATCACCAGTCCAAGTTCGATGCATGAAACAGGGCACTCAAACCCAGTGTACTCAGACAACCCTGAGGGATGAGATGGGGAGGGAGGTGGGAAGGGGTTCAGGATGGGGAACACATGTACACCCGTGCCTGATTCATGTCAATGTATGACAAATTCACTACAATATTGTAAAGTAGCCTCCAATTAAAATAAATTAATTAATTGAAAAATTTAAATTTACTTTTCTTCAAGGCTATACTTAAGCAACCCTTAAAGTGGTCTTATAATATCATATCAGTGGTACAGAAAGAATATTGAACTTAGAGATTCAGTAATTCTGTTTTTATCCCAACTCTTTCACTAATGAACAAGTTGTTTATGTTTTCATGGTAAAGCAACTAATCAGAACTGTTTGTCAAGGCATACTCTACTAGTACTCTTCCCATAATCATCCTCTAACTATAATGTAGTTGAAAATGATTTCAGCTCTTTGAACTTCATGCATTCCCTTACCTCTAAAATTCTATAGTATGTTAAAACTTCAAAGGCACTAAACAATATAAGATTGTTTTATTTTCTATCAAGTTCATATTGTGAGAATATAGATATGGATCTGAATTCAAAATGCAGACTCTACATTTATTATCAGAAACTGAAAGAATGAACTTAAGAAATATGAAGCTAACATTACCAAAATATTTATATTTTTATTTTCATAATTTCATAAATTTACACTAAGGTTAATTTAGAGTAAGAGATGAACTCCTTTTTTTGTTTGTTTTTTTTAATATATTTATTTTTGGCTGTGTTTCTAGTTGCGGCTGGAGAAGGAAATGGCAACCCACTCCAGCATTCTTGCCTGGAAAATCCCATGGACAGAGCCTGGTGGGCTGCAGTCCATGGGGTCTCAAAGAGTCGGGCACGACTGAGTTACTATCACCCACATTAGTTGAGGCATGTGAGTATAGATGCCCTGTGGAATGTGAAATCTTACTTCCCTGACCAAGGATTGAACCCATGAAAGACAGATTGTTTTTTTTTTTTTTTTTTTATTTATTTTAATTGGAGGATAATTACAATATTGTGGTGGCTTTGCCACACATCGGCATTGATTGGCCACAGGTGCACTTGTGTCCCCCATCCTGAAGCCCTCCCTTCCACCCTATCCATCTGGGTGGTCCCAGAGCACTGGCTTTGGGTGCCCTGCTTCATACATCAAACCTACAGTGGGGAAGACACGTTCTGAACCAGCAGACCACGAGGGAAGTACCCGAGAGATGAACTCTTTTTTTTCCTTTTTTTAATTCTTCTTTCAGCTGTGTGTGACATGTTAAAAATTATTTTGCATTAACCTTTCTGAATGTTGTTCTGTTCTTTAGAAAATGATGTCAGAATTCCAAGCAAGGAGCACTTGTTTTTTTCTCTAGTGTGCTTGTCTTTCCCCCTCCCGTAAAAAGAGTAACATTTTGGCTTTTGTCATTACATTTCTATTATTCTAGTGCCAAAGCACATGCAGTTGTATAACTGATGACATTTGTAAGTATTTTTTTCCTCAAATATTTGCTAAAATTCAGGACTAAGCCTAAAGGAAGCTCACAGTGAACACTGGTCCAGGCCTTCTCCTTCATTATTCTCAGATAAAATAGCGTAGTATTTTTTTTAACACTGTTTGAAATGTATAGTTACAATGGAAATTGTTGCCTTCCTTCTGATGATATAATAGCGTAACTCCTGTTGTTTCAGACTGTAATATGTATTTTAATGGTTTGTATATCTCTATGGCAGATCAGTGACTTACTGCTAGAAGGATGCAGTTTTGATGGAAATCGACTTTGTGAAAATCAGCATGATTCTCCTAGTGTATCGTCAGTTCTCCCTTGTTTTATGGGCTGGATTCCACAGGTAATACATTTTTAACAGGGACAACTTTAATCAATTCATTTTGGGATTATGTATTTTTAATAAGATGTTCTTGGCCTATGAATTTTTTGTTTACTTTTTAATCTCACCTGCATTTGAACAAATTTATACTCAAAATACTGTGTCCTTTATTATATTTAAGATGTATAGGACTTTTTTTTCTTTGAGGGGATGTTAGTTCTAGAAGGTCTTGTAGGCCCTCATAGAACCGTTCAACTTCAGCTTCTTTAGCATTACTGGTCAGGGCACAGACTTGGATTATAGCTGACTGTGGCTCAGATCATGAACTCCTTATTGCCAAATTCAGACTGAAATTGAAAAAAGTAGGGAAAACCATTAGACCATTCAGGTATGACCTAAATCAAAGCCCTTATGATTATACAGTGTAAGTGACAAATAGATTCAGGGGACTAGATCTGATAGACAGAGTGCCTGATGAACTATGGCTGGAGGTTTGTGACATTGTACAGGAGACAGGGAGCAGATCATCCCCAAGAAAAAGAAATGCAAAAAGGCAAAATGGTTGTCTGAGGAGGCCTTGCAGATAGCTGAGAGAAGAAGAGAAATGAAAGGCAAAGGAGAAAAGGAAAGATATACCCATTTGAATGCAGAATTTCAAAGAACAGCAAGGAGAGATAACAAAGTCTTCCTCAGTGATCAGTGCAAAGAAATAGAGGAAAACAACAGACTGGGAAAGACTAGAGATCTCTGCAAGAAAATTACAGTTACCAAGAGAACATTTCATGCAAAGATGGGCTCAATAAAGGACAGAAATGGTATGGACCTAACAGAAGCAGAAGATATTTAGAAGAGGTGGCAAGAATACACAGAAGAACTGTACAAAAAAGATCTTTATGACCCAGATAATCACGATAGTGTGATCATTCACCTAGGACCAGACATCCTGGAATGTGAAGTCAAATGGGCCTTAGGAAGCATCACTACAAAGAAAGCTAGTGGAGGTGATGGAATTCCAGTTGAGCTCTTTCAAATCCTGAAAGATGATGCTGTGAAAGTGCAATATGCCAGCAGATTTGGAAAACTCATCAGTGGCCACAGGACTGGAAAGGTCAGTTTTCATTCCAATCCCAAAGAAAGGCAATGCCAAAGAATGCTCAAACTACCACACAATTGCATTCATCTCACACACTAGCAAAGTAACGCTCAAAATTCTCCAAGGCAGGCTTCTACAGTGTGTGAACCGTGAACTTCCAGATGTTCAAGCTGGATTTAGAAAAGGCAGAGGAGCCAGAGATCAAATTGCCAACATCCATTGGCTCACCAAAAAAGCAAGAGAGTTTCATAAAATCATCTACTTCTGCTTTATTGACTATGCCAAACCTTTGACTGTGTGGATCACAACAAACTGTGGAAAATTCTGAAAGAGATGGGAATACCAGACCACCTGACCTGCCTTCTGAGAAATCTGTTTGCAGGTCAAGAAGCAACAGTTAGAACTGGACATGGAACAACAGACTGGTTCCAAATAGGAAAAGGAGTACGTCAAGGCTGTATATTGTCACCCTGCTTATTTAACTTATATGCAGAGTACATCATGAGAAACACTGGGCTGGATGAAGCACAAGATGGAATCAAGATTGCCAGGAGAAATATCAATGACCTCAGATATGCAGATGACACCTTATGGCAGAAAGTGAAGAGGAACTAAAGAGTCTCTTGATGAAAGTGAAAGAGTTAGCTTAAAACTCAACATTCAGAAAACTAAGATCATGGCATCTGATCCCATCACTTCATGACAAATAGATGGGGAAACAATGGAAACAGTGGCTGACTTTTATTTTTTGGGCTCCAAAATCACTGCAGATGTTGACTGTAGCCATGAAATTAAAAGAAACTTTCTCCTTGGAAGAAAAACTATAACCAACCTAGACACCATATTAAAAAGCAGAGACATTACTTTGCCGACTAAGGTCCGTCTAGTCAAGGCTGTGGTTTTCCTAGTAGTCATATGTGGATGTGAGAGTTGGACTATAAAGAAAGCTGAGTGCTGCAGAATTGCTGCTTTTGAACTGTGGTGTTCAAGAAGACTCTTGAGGGTCCCTGGGACTGCAAAAAGATCAAACCAGTCCATCCTAAAGGAGATCACTCCTGAGTATTCACTGGAAGAACTGATGTTGAAGCTGAAACTCCAATACTTTGGCCACCTGATGTGAAGAGGTGACTCATTTGAAAAGACCCTGATGCTGTCCCTGGGACTGCAAAAAGATCAAACCAGTCCATCCTAAAGGAGATCACTCCTGAGTATTCACTGGAAGAACTGATGTTGAAGCTGAAACTCCAATACTTTGGCCACCTGATGTGAAGAGGTGACTCATTTGAAAAGACCCTGATGCTGGGAAAGGGTGAAGGTGGGAGGAAAAGGGGATGACAGAGGATGAGATGGTTGGATGACATTACTGACTCAACGGACATGAGTTTGAGTGTACTCTGGGAGTTGGTGATGGACAGGGAGGCCTGGCGTGCAGCAGTCCATGGGGTCACAAAGAGTCGGACACGACTGAGTGATTGAACTGAACTGATAGTACATTTTAAAGCCTTTATTTTGTTATGAAAAGAATAACATCATAATTTTAATTTCTAAATAAGCTTTAGTCTAAAAAGAAAAAAACACTAAATGGTTATGTGAACTACCTATGTTCCTGTTATTTTCAGCAATGTGCTAAATGCTTTATATACTTTACCTTATATACTTTTCTGAGTATCCCTGCAAGGTGGATATTATTATTCCTGTTTTCAAATATGGAAATGTGTTCACATAGCTTAAATGAGGAAATATGTGGTCACATAACTTAAATGTGTTTCATATAGCTAAGCATGCAGAAATCGAAAGCAGCATGATGTTAATACACATCTGGCTTTTATATCATACCTTGTCATTATGCTCCTGATGGGCAAATGAAGAAAACTGTCTTGACAGAGACTTATTAAGTTAACTTTTCGCTTTTAAGGGGCTTCCCTTGTGGCTCAGCTTGTAAAGAAAGAATCCGTCTGTAATGCGGGAGTCCTGGGTTCGATACCTGGGTTGGGAAGATCCGCTGGAGAAGGGAAAGGCTACCCACTCCAGAATTCTTGCCTGGAGAATTCCATGGACTGTGTAGTCATGGGTTCCAAAAGAGTCGTACACGACTGAGTCACTTTCACTTTCCCTTTTAAAATCTTCAATTTTTTCACAATGGAACTTGAGGGAAGCTTTTACTTAACAATAGAATTTTTAAATGTAAGTATGAATACATGTAAGCTTAAAGTTTTGATTGTATATATAGTCACCAACAAAACAATTTCTTATACTGTTTACTATAAGAAAAAATAACTTTCTAGTTGGGAAATATTTCATTGAATTTTCCAATCATTATAATTCCTTCTGTAAAGGAAAAAATTTTAAAAATCAGAATATGTATTTTAAAATAGAAACTAATAAAACCATAGCAGTTACTGCTCAGAGATACATAAGAGCATCCTCTGACCTAAAAGAACATACATTTCTGAGAAACTCTCCATTTCTCCCCACCATATAAGCTTCATTTTCTTTCATGAAATGAGAGAAGGTGAAATTATTTTATTTCTGTCAAGCTATTGATTCATGTAAGAAATTGGTATATCAAACAATTATGGATTACACACATTAGGTATATGAACCAGATTGAAAGTTATATATAAAAGTTAAGGTTAAGATAACATATAAAGTTGTATATGATACCAATTTTTTAATTATGTAAAGTGTTACTTCTTTGGCAAACAAAATTAAAAGCCATATAGTGACCTTGATGAAGAGGTAAGGTGGGACATGTATAAACTGGTTCACTTATGGAGCTGCTACTGCTGCTAAGTCGCTTCAGTCGTGTCCGACTCTGTGCAATCCCACAGACAGCAGCCTACCAGGCTCTTCCATCCCTGGGATTCTCCAGGCAAGAACACTGGAGTGGGTTGCCATTTCCTCCTCCAATGCATGAAAGTGAAAAGTGAAAGGGAAGCCACTCAGTCGTGTCCGACTCTTCGCGACCCCATGGACTGCAGCCTACCAGGCTCCTTCGTCCATGGGATTTTCCAGGCAAGAGTACTGGAGTGGGGTGCCATTGCCTTCTCCTCACTTATGGAGAAATCCCAGCAATAAAAATAGAGAGCATGGAGAATACCTGAGTAGGCGTAAATGCAGAAGACAATGACCTCAAGTAATACCCACATCAGTTCAGTTCAGTCGTGTCCAACTCTTTGTGACCCCATGAATTGCAGCACGCCAGGCCTCTCTGTCCATCACCACCTCCCGGAGTTCACTACTCAGTCGTGTCCGACTCTTCGCGACCCCATGGACTGCAGCCTACCAGGCTCCTTCGTCCATGGGATTTTCCAGGCAAGAGTACTGGAGTGGGGTGCCATTGCCTTCTCCTCACTTATGGAGAAATCCCAGCAATAAAAATAGAGAGCATGGAGAATACCTGAGTAGGCGTAAATGCAGAAGACAATGACCTCAAGTAATACCCACATCAGTTCAGTTCAGTCGTGTCCAACTCTTTGTGACCCCATGAATTGCAGCACGCCAGGCCTCTCTGTCCATCACCACCTCCCGGAGTTCACCCAGACTCACGTCCATCGAGTCAGTGATGCCATCCAGCCATCTCATCTTCTGTCATCCCCTTCTCCTCCTGCCCCCAATCCCTCCCAGCATCAGAGTCTTTTCCAATGAGTCAACTAACTGACCATAAACTGAATGCAAATCAAAAATGCAGTATTGTACTGGGCTGTATAAAAAGCAGCATAACCTTGTGAGACTTGGAATTTATTCTTCTATAAATTTTGCTCTGAGTATTATTCCTATACAATTTTATTTACCATACTTTAAAAAACAGGACTGGAATGGAAAGCTAAAAATAATTTAATTTGAAAAATAGCTCATGTAAAGAGAGATAAAATGATTGGCCTAGTCAATAAAAGTGATTATTGAGAGATAAGACAAATTTATTATTTTTGTAAAAGGGATTTCCTCCAAGGCTTTTGCACTTTTTCCTGACACATAATGGAAGAATTTAAGGTGCTTCCCCACCGTTTTTTCCCCCTCCTTCCTTAAGTGAGGCTCATTTTCCCATATAACCTTACTGTTTTGATTGCCTTTCCTGGATCAACTAAGAGGGGAGAGAATATGGGGCATGTTGCTAAATGTTTCAGAACACAGAATTTTGGAGTCTAACAGACTAAATCCCATTCCTAGCTCTCAGACTTATGATCTGGGTGATTTGGGGCTAATTGCCCGGTCTCAATGAGCCTCATTTGAAAGTGGAGACTGGCGTTTCCTATAGAACCATGTTAAGGCCCTGTGTCTGTGAAGTACCCAGCAGGGTAAGTACTAACTTACATGGTTAGTTAGTACACATGGTAAGTCTGACTTATCCTGATGTGAACATTTTAAAATGTTTTTATAATAGTATGATAATTATTTCATATGGTACTTTACAGTACACTAAGTGCTTTCAATCATCATTCAGTACTTAAGTTCCTGTTATATACCATGTTCTGAACAGTAGGGTAACAAAATAAATTTCTTCCTTCAAAGAGTGTTCTGTTGAGTAGAGACAAAGGGGAAGAGAAACTATTCAGTTCAAAATTACAGAAGTACATTTATGGAGGATTACATAAAATGTTTTGGCAGATGAAGGAGGCCTCAGCTCTATCATGTGTAAGCAGAAGAGGGAAAGTCTGATGATCTCACAGGGAAAGGAAGAATCTTCCCCAAACTGTATTCACAATAGAAGTTTGAAAAGTTCAAGGACAAATTCAAAAATGGTAGGACCAAGGCATTTCATATAGAAGGGGATGTAGTTTTGAATGCATGGAGATATGAAAAGAATTTACATTGTTCTGGGAACTGCAAGTATAGTACAAATGTACTGGAATGGTTCAAATCGAAGAATGATAGGGGATGTAGTCAGAAAAAAAGGCCGAGCCCAAGTATGACAAGCCTTGGAGCCATGCCAAGGAGTTGAGCCTATCTTATGATCAATAGAAAGTCATTAAGAATTCAGAACAGGTGTGTGGTAAGATCAGATTTTTAGTTTTAGAAAATTGGTCTAGCACTGAGAGAACTGAAGATTGACATAGAGTGAGATACAATCACATATGCTTTCACAGTAATCCTCTGAGTTTGGTAGAGCAGTTTTTCTCTATGTTTTGCTGAGGAAGAAACTGCAAATCTGGTAAACTAAGTAATTTGTTAAAGGTCCCCCAATAGTAGCATTAGTATTTGAATAATAGCAATGAATATTTATCTGTATTGATTATGTGTCAAACACTGTACAGAATGTTTAGAATATAGGATAGTTAGGCCTTCCAAAAATATTTGAAATAGGAAATTCTGAAATAGGAAAATAGTGTTATAAAAACATTTAAAAACATTAAAAATGTTATCATTTCCATTGTAAACTCAGAAAACTTAAGTTTAAAAGACTGTGTAGCTTGATCAAGGTAGGCAACTAAGTTTCCAGTTCAGGTTATTTCTCTTAAATCTTGGGCCTGATACTGAGTCAACCTATAGTATAAACTAGTGTTTAGGAAACTACAGTCCACAGGCCAAATCCAGGGCACTGCTTATTTTTGTGCAGCCCACAGTAATGTGATCATGAATGACTTGTATCTTTTTAAATAGATGAAAAACTCAGAAGGATAGTATTTTATGACATGTAAAAGTTAACTGAAATGAATTGAGTGAATTTTGGTGTCCCTGAAGAAAATTTTGAGTGGAAAACAGCTCTGCTCATTTATGTAGATGCTTCCAGACTGCTGCAGCAGAGTTAAAGATACAGTTACATCCAAGACATATAGCCCATAAATCCTGAAATTATTTACTATCTGGTTTCTTACGGAAAAGTTTGCTGACTCTGTATAAACTGTCAAACTCTCCAACTTCTGCTTGAGTTAAATATTATTTTGTTCAAGAAATTATATTTTATTCCAGCTATATCCATATTTAATAAGCTTTATAGAATTTGGTGGGGATCATCATATTTTAATGCATTTTTACCAAGATGGTAGGAACCAACATAAAATCGAAGGAAGCATCAAGGAAGCATCAACATCAACTTACATAAACAAGTGAACGAGTTCCTTTTCCACTTACTCTTACTTTATTGCAGAAAGTGCAGAATCATTTAGTAAGCTTAAATAAAATAATGAAGTTCAGAACTTTGGTAACTAATTTCTTTTGGGCCTGAATAAGATTATTCCACAGATTATTTGCATCATATTTTCTGATACCTAAGGAGAAAGAAGGGCTACCCCAATGGCTCAGCAGTAAAGAATCTGCCTGCAGTGCAGGTTCCACAAGAGATGCAGGTTTGATCCCTGGTTTGGGAAGATCTCCTGGAGGAAGGCATGGCAACTCTCTCCAGTACTCTTGCCTGGAGAATCCCATGGACGGAGGAGCCTGGCGGACTNAGGAGAAAGAAGGGCTACCCCAATGGCTCAGCAGTAAAGAATCTGCCTGCAGTGCAGGTTCCACAAGAGATGCAGGTTTGATCCCTGGTTTGGGAAGATCTCCTGGAGGAAGGCATGGCAACTCTCTCCAGTACTCTTGCCTGGAGAATCCCATGGACGGAGGAGCCTGGTGGACTGCAGTCCCTGGGGTCGCACAGAGTCGGACAGCACTGAGCGTGCATGCACACATGGATCTGACACCTGAAAGTCCTGAAAAACTCTATTTCAGCGGAAACAGGCCCAGTAACCCAGTCATTTGCACAGCATTGCTGTGAGGTGCATGGTGTTTTCATTGTAAAAGAGCATTTTAGGTTGTGAAAGACCGATGAGCTTACGTGGTAATACTTAACAAGGGACATGAACAGCTAGTTCTTAAGACTTTTATTGAGAAAAATGGGAGGTTTATTATTGCTTCCAGTACTTTGGCCACCTCATGCGAAGAATTGACTCATTGGCAAAGACTCTGATGCTGGGAGGGATTGGGGGCAGGAGGAGAAGGGGACGACCGAGGATGAGATGGCTGGATGGCATCACTGACTCGATGGACGTGAGTCTGAGTGAACTCTGGGAGTTTGGTTTATTATTGCTTCTGAAAGTCCAGTACTTTGGCCACCTCATGCGAAGAATTGACTCATTGGCAAAGACTCTGATGCTGGGAGGGATTGGCGGCAGGAGGAGAAGGGGACGACCGAGGATGAGATGGCTGGATGGCATCACTGACTCGATGGACGTGAGTCTGAGTGAACTCTGGGAGTTGGTGATGGACAGGGAGGCCTGGTGTGCTGCAATTCATAGGGTCGCAAAGAGTCGGACACGACTGAGCGACTGAACTGAACTGAACTGTTATATGTAATGTACTTTGTCAGGCAACAAAATTCTAATTAGGAATGTCCAAAAGAGTTAAAAGGTAGTAAAATGCTGGTGCTATTTTTCTAGTGTTTCTGTTTACCATTATCTATGTTCAGCAAGTAGTATATCCTACACTCACATGATTCATTTATGCGTTTATTCACTCATTCATTCATTCATGATGCAGATTCTTAAGGTTCTTCCAGTTCCAGCTCAGTACTGGGGGTTAAACTAACATAGGTCCAAATTAAGATTCCCCTAAGGGATTTTACCCCAAAAAGCATTCACTTTCTCCAAAGTGTTCTACACTGCATTTTTCCATAATGGTTCTCAGAAAACTTGTTCAGTATACAAATTTAAATTTAGAAATTCATGGTGTTTTTGAGAATGTTAAAAACTGAGAATTCCCCAAAGTTTCCTAACACACAACCCTTTTCCTGCACCCGCACCCCACCTCCATCAGGATCTAGTGTTCCACATAACAGTTAGGGCAATACTACCTTTTGAGGTAGGTCAGCCTTTATAATGCCCTGTTCTTACATTCCATAGGAAGTCAGTTTGCCTTTGATCTATTTTCCCAGTGAAGAGCATTACTTAGGGTCTATCAGCCCCACAGTAACATAGAAATTCTAGACCAGCCTGAACCCCGCAGGCCTGTACCTTCCAAGAGGTGTCACAATTGACAGTTCAACTTTAGAAACAATTTCATTCCCAGGGAAACCAATACAGTATTGTAAAGCAAAATAAAGCAAAAATAAAAAAAATTTTTTTTAATAAAAAAAATAAAATGATTACACATGCCACTCACAGTATGAAATGATATATGCTGAAAACTCTGCCTTTTATATACTCTGATTTAAAAATATTAAGTATTATATTACTATTTTTTTCTATGTGACTTTTTTTTCTTAAGGACTTACTCTGAAAGCAATGTTGTTAGCATTGTATTATTGAAAAACAGTGAAGTAATTCTCTACCAAAATACGTTTTAAAGAGTAGCTAGACATTCTTGACAGAACAGAGTCTTTCAGCATATTTATTGTCAGCATGTTGTTTAATTTCCTGTTCTGAAATAGTTATTTTTTTCAGGGTTGCATTACTCATAGTGCCACTTAACTTCTGATTTCCTCACATCTTCTTTTCTAAAGCAATAGCTGTTCATTGACTTGGTTCATAATAGAAGAAGTTAGTTGGACCTTATGCATAAATAAGTTGGACCTTATGCATAAAGCTATTTCTCATCATGTGAAGTTTGCCCTCACATGTTTTATTATAGTGAAATTTGAATTGATATTGGCAAAATAGTTATCATAATTCACCTGGGGTTAATTTGGTTATTTTTTGTTGTTGTTGTTCTCTGGTGTTATTTTATTTTGTTCTTTTCTTTGGTTTGTTGGCTAAATGATACCTAGTATCAATACTTGACTTTGTAAACAGCTTCTTTCACTTATTAGCATGTTGCCTTCTATCTGCGGTACATACATACTTTTAAGTCACTTTCCCTGGGTCCTAGGCATGAGTGTGAGTAATCACAATATATAGGTTTTTATATGTTTAATTTTATATAAACTAACTTGTTTATGTACTATAATATGAAATATTTGAAGTCCTTCTACTATATCTCTTTTTTTGCATTGAACTCTTAGTGTATTTATTAATAATTAATAAAATTTTAGTTTCATCCAAATATTTCTGCCCAGCAGGGTCTTATGCTTTTTCTATTAAGATAAACATATTAAAGAGGGAGCTGTGCCATAAGAATTTAATTCAGTTAACAGTGTTTATGAAACTTCTGTCTGCATAAGATATGCTGAGTGAGAATGACAAAGCACTTAGCTCTATTACTTTGATCATTTATTTATTGGTTACCTAAGAGCAAGTCCATTTAACTTTTTTACAGGAGGTTTTAACATTTACGATTTACGAGATTTTGAGAAGTCAAATGTTAAGAAGCAACTGTGGTACTTTGCTTTTAAAACACTGTGAGTTTTTGCTGGGGAGATTTCCACCCTCACTTAAACATAAAGCCTACAACCAAAAGCAGGTTAGGAAGGATTTGGAAATATATACAAACACTAGTAAATTGATAATGAATATTCAAAGAATCAACTTTGCATTATTCTTAGATTCTTGATTTAAAGAGAAAATTGCTTGTTGTTAAAATGAAGAGATATAAAGAAATCTTCTGAATAGAAAGTGATAGCATTATAAAACATTTCAATGTGATGTTTTATTTTCATTTTTGACCATAGAAGTTAGATGAAGCAAAGCAAATATCAGGTGGCAGAGAAAGATAATTTAAGACCTTTCCTGGGATTATAAATAGACATTCAAAGATTCACATCGTTTCTGTTCAACAAATATGTAATGTTTGTCTGCTCTTTGCTGAAGAATTTAAAGGCAATACCAAAAGAAAGCCTGCACTAGGTTACTAACATTGGGAATGGCTAAGGTGTTATGAAAATTACAGGAATTTCTGAATCCTAAAGCTTTGCCATTTAAGCAGAATTGGAAAAGAGGGAAGAGATTAGGCAGTGACTAATAATGGTTGAAAATTCTCTTTACTCCAAGTTCCATATTTTTTCTGAGGCCCCACTCAGGATTCATTCTCTTCTTTAATCCTTGTTAGGTTAATATATCCCAGAGTAGTAGTTTACTTTGATTTTGAAAGTACTAATTTTTCCAGAAATTGCATTCTAAATATTTGATGTGTATGCTGTTTCCTAAACTAAATTATAAGTTTCAAAGATGATTATTCTTTTCCCTATCTGAATATATATTAAAATTTTTAACCTTTATAATTCCAGGGACAGTGTTAGCAGATAAATGCTTGTAAATGAGTGGATGAGTAACTGACAGAATCATCAGTACAAACATAGAGAGAAAAATTAGAAAAATTCAAGGCAGATGGCTTTTTTATCTATTTAGATAATGATTCTTCATAAAGAATACATTTTCTCCTGTACATTGCTTATGCTATTGTTTAGAAATGAATGAGTTTTAAAGGGACTTAACTGATTTGTATCAAGGACTTAGAAAAGTTAGAACATTATTTTAATGTTTGTTTAATAGAAATGAGGCTTGAAAAAGATAATCAAAATTCCATATGATCCCACTCTTTAAAACAGAATGTTTTAATTTTTTTCATGAAGCAAAAAGTATTTTTATTTCTCTCTATCCTAGCACCATCCATGACATGTAGCAGATGGTAAAAAGCTGGGACTTTTCTTAAATTGATTTTAGAAATAGTAAGAATTAAAGAAAATGTATGGATGTGTAGTCCTAAGATTTGAAGATATGTGGATAAATAATAAACTCCGAAATACATCATTGGATTCAAGTGTTGCTTATGTCCCTTTTATGATAGGGAAACTGATACTCAGAGAATAATCTACACTGTAGGGTCAGGAGCTCCTAGACAATCTAATATTCAAATACCAATTTTTTTTTTCAACTGTACTACCTATGACAATGTTGCCACTTGCTTAACTAAATTACCATGAAAGATTCTCCATAAGTTTCTAATTTATCATTTGTAAAATTCTAGAATGAGTCCAACTTTGTCTTATGTTTCATTCTAACTCTTAAAACATAATCCATACTTTAAATAAAATTATATATTCAATAAATAACATTAATCCTAAATTTGAACTGGAATTATTATGAACTTATGATGTTTTTCTTGAAAAAATACATATTTCTGAGCTTCAGTCACTAAAAAATCCTAGAAGGAAAATGATAGATCATTTCTAGCACTCAGACTGTGGTCCCTAGTACCATCCCAGGTGGCTCAGTAGTAAAGAATCACCTACTAATGCAGGAGATGCAGGAATAATCCCTGGGTTTGGAGGATCCCCTGGAGGAGGAAATGGCAACCCACTCCAGTATTCCTGCCTGGAAAAAAATCTTACGGACAGAGGAGCCTGGCAGGCTATAGTCTATGGTGTCACTAAGAATTGGACAGGACTCAGCAAATGAGCATGCATGCAGGTACCATTTTTTCATTAAAGGATCTGAGGATTCTCAGAGTAATGACTGTTCTTTATTTCTGAGACAGCAGATAAACAAGATGAACTTACAGTGTCTTGAGACACTAGAAGGAAACAAAGCTTTTGAAGATGACTAGGGACAGAGTCAGTTAGGTCACGCAGTCATGCCTGACTCTTTGCAACCCCATGGACTGCAGCACACCAGGCTTCCCTGTCCATCACCATCTCCCAGAACTTGGTCAAACTCATATCCATCAAGTCGGTGATGCCATCCAACCATCTCATCCTCTTTCATCCCCTTCTCCTCTTGCCAGAATCAGGGTCTTTTCCAGTGAGTCAGTTCTTCACATCAGATGGCCAAAGTATTGTAGCTTCAGCTTCATCAATCAGTCCTTCCAATAAATATTCAGGCCTTACTTCCTTTAGAATTGACTGGTTTGATCTACTTGCAGTCCAAGGGACTCTCAAGGTTCTTCTCCAACACCACAGTTCAAAAGCAGCAATTCTTTGACTAGACGGATCTTTGTTGGCAAAGTAATGTCTCTTTTTTAATATGCTGTCTAGGTTGGTCATAGCCTTTCTTCCAAGGAGCTAGTGTCTTTTAATTTCATGGCTGCAGTCACTATCTGCAGTGATTTTGCAGCCCGAGAAAATAAAGTCTCTCTCTGTTTCCGTTGTTTCCCCATTTATTTGCCATGAAGTGATGGGACTGGATGATATGATCTTCTTTTTTTTTGAATGTTGAGTTTTAAGCCAGCATTTTCACTGTCCTCTTTCACTTTCATCAAGAGGCTCTTTAGTTCTTCTTCGCTTTCTGCCATAAGGGTGGTGTCATCTGCATATCTGAGGTTATCGATATTTCTCCTGGCAATCTTGATTCCAGCTTGTGCTTCATCCAGCCCGGCATTTCGCATGATGTACTCTGCATAGAAGTTAAATAAACACAGAGACAGTATACAGCCTTGACGTATTCCTTTTCCTATTTAGAACCAGTCTGTTATTCTATGTCCAGTTCTAACTTGTTTCCTGAGCTGCATACAGATTTCTCAGGAGGCAGGTAACGTGGTCTGGTATTCCCATCTCTTTAAGAATTTTCCATAGTTTATTGTGGTCCACATAGTCAGAGGCTTTGGTGTAGTAAATAAAGCAGGAATATATGTTTTTCTGGAACTCTCTTACTTTTTCTATGATCCAGTGGATGTTTGCAGTTTGATCTCTGCTTCCTCTGCCTTTTCTAAGTCCAGCTTGACCATCTGGACGTTCTCGGTTTACATACTGTTGAAGCCTCACTTGGAGAATTTTGAGCATTACTTTGCTAGCGTGTGAGATGAGTGCAATTGCGCAGGAGTTTGAACATCCTTTGGCATTGCCTTTCTTTGGAATTCAAATGAAAACTGACATTTCCAGTCCTTTGGCCTCCACTGCGTTTTCCAAATTTCTTGGCATGTTGAAGGCAGCGCTTTCACAGCATCATCTTTAGGATTTGAAATAGCTCAACTGGAATTCCATCACCTCCACTAACTTTGTTTGTAGTGATGCTTCCTGTGGCCCTAGGGATGCTTCCTAAGATTAGATACATGTAGAAACAAAACCCTCAGGGGCCAAATTAATGAGTTCCCACTGCACAAAGATTGACAATTTGAACACCAATAAAATAATGATTACATTACATTGAAACACATTGAGTATGTTTAAATCTACCAGTTCATAATGATACTTCAAAAATAGGTAGTCACTGATCACCTTTTCAGTATAAAAAGAAAAAAATTCATTGTTCTAAAAGCACATAAATAAAGGGAAATTAGATAGCGTTTATCTAGCCTTTCCTCCCTCATGATAATCATATGATTGATAAGTGGAATTTCCTCTTTATGGATATGTTTCTGTTTGGAAATGAAGAAGAAATAATGTAATTAGATCATCATTTTGTAATCTTAAATATAAGCAAGATTTATATCCTCATCAATAGCACCTAATATCTATAGGAATTTGCTTTATGTTTCAGGGAACTTAAACAGGGGCTCTGTATCAACCTAGAGGGGTTGAATGGGGAGGGAGGTGCAAGAAAGGTTGAAGAGGGAGGGGACATATGTATACCTATGGCTAATTCATATTGAGGTTTGATAGAAAACAACAAAATTCTGTAAAGCAGTTAACCTTCAATAAAAAATAAAAGAGACAGCCACACTTTATTTGCTTCTTGATTGAAGTATACGCTATTACCTATGCAGTGTTTTTACCAAAAATCTCATCTGAATCTGAACTCACCTCCAGATCCCCTTTACAAGAATAAAGAGAACAAAAGAACAAGATACCATGGGGATGTAGCCAACAAAAGTTAGAATATGGAGAACTCTTTGGTATAGTACTTTAGCAAACAAATTGCAAAGAATAAAGGAGGGAAACTCGTAAATGTAGGAGATGTAAGAGACATAGCAAACCACAAAATGAAGGCTCTATTTAAACTGCTGTTCTTAGAAAAAAATCTTTTTAAAAGAATGGGTTAATGAGATAATGGATTGAAGTGATATTAAGGAATTATTGTTAATATTTTTATGTGATATTATTGCGATTATATTTATAGACATTTTAATATTTAAGGTGAAATTTTTTGTATAGGATTTGGTTCAAAATACTGTAATATTTGTTGCTGGGGGAAGGTTGTAAATGAAATACAATGAGTTGATAATTGTTGCAGCTGAATGATGGGGTTTATTATGCTAATCTTTATTTTAAACATTTTATAATAAAATGTTAAATAAATCATATTATTTGGGAGGGTTTTATGTTTATATCTTTGGTTATGTAATAATCTGCTTCAACACAGTATATTGCTGTATTTTAAAACAAAATTAATTCTTTTAAACAGGCTGCATATGGTCCATATTCCCCTGATGAGTGCATATCTTTGCCTATTTACACAAGTGCTGAAAGGGATCGTGTGGTGATCAATATCAACATTCCATGTGGAGGCAACCAAGACCAGTGGATTCAGTGTGGAGCAGCGCTATTTCTCAAAAATCAGTAGAACCTAATGTCAATAAAAGCTGTCTTAGCAAGAAGAAACATTTATTAATTAAGCTTTGAATAAAATATGTAATGAGTCATGGTTCACAATATTAGCATATAGTTGTCCTGTGTTGTTTATCTTGAGTTTTTACTTTAATGGATAATGATACCACCTTGTACCTTTTAAAATAATAACTTAAGTCAATGTTAGAATAGAGTATTCCTTATATAACACAGTAAGTCCCCTACATACAATCAAGTTCCATTCTGAGAGTGCATTTGTAAGTCCAGTTGGTTCGTAAGTCCAGCAAAGTTTGCCCAGGCTACCCACTCCAGTATTCTTGGGCTTCCTGGGTGGCTCAGACAGTAAAAGAATCTGCCTGCAATGTGGCAGATGTGGGTTTGATTACTAGGTTGGGAAGATCCCCTGGAGGAGGGCATGGAAATCCACGCCAGTATTCTTGCCTGGAGAATCCCATGGACAAAGCCTGGCGGCCAGGGGGTCAAAAAGAGTCAGACACGACTGAGCGACTCAGCGCACAGCACAGGTCCCCAGCTAACACAGTCTGCTATATAGTACTGTACTGAAATAGGTTTATAATACTTTCACACAAATAATACGTAAAAACAAAAGAGGCATTTTTAATATACTGTAGTACCTTGAGAAGCACAGTAGTCCATCATGATGGCTGGCATACAGGGTTGGCATCAAGTGAACCAGCAAGCTGTGTTACGGGTGAGGAAGAGGAGGTGGGAGACAACAGAGCTGAAGGATCATCAGCAAGAGGAGACGGAGGGCAAACTGCAACTTCACTCACGCCTGATGTTGATGCAACACACGTTCTCTTTTTTAAAAGTTTGCAGCTCGAAGGTTCACATGTAGAAGACTTACTGTAGTAAGTATTTCTGTGAGGCACTTCACTTTCACTGGCTCAAAAATTTAATGTTTTAAGTTAAGAGTTTTAAAATGTTTATTTAAGCAATCTAATATTTTGGCTATCATTTTTATATCATTATTTAATGACATGTAATGTTTCAGTCTTTCATGGTTTTACATATATATATGCATATATGTTGGAGAAGGAAATGGCAACCCACTCCAGTATTCTCGCCTGGAGAATCCCAGGGATGGGGGAGCCTGGTGGGCTGCTGTCTATGGGGTCGCACAGAGTCGGACACGACTAAAGCGACCTAGCAGCAGCAGCAGCGTGCATATATGTACATATATATATATGTAAAATGTCTTTTTATTTTATTTTTTCTTTTATTTTTTATTTATATTTTTTAAATATATTTATTTTAATTGGAGGTTAAATACTTTACACTATTGTATTGGTTTTGCCATACATCAGCATGAATATGCCACAGGTAAAACATTGATGGATGCATTATATTTTAGTTAAATAACCCAGCATCTCAAAGTAATGGAAAAGAAATGGGGAATAATTGCACAGAATCCAGGATAAGAATTTTACAAATAGAATAATTAAATGATGAAAAGTTGTAATTTCTCCTGTATATGGCTTTCCCTTGTGTTTCTGTGGAACAGTAAAATTCTACAATGGCTGAAAGTTTTAAATAAACAGAAAGGGAAAAGCAGGAAGGAGTATACAGGGAAGGTTTTGTGGGCTGTCTGGAAATGTAACACACAACTTATGTTTACATTCCATTAGAGAGAACTGAGCCGCATGGCTGCACCTGCTTTCTAGGGCGTGGGAAATGCGGTCTAGCTGGGGAGCTCAAAGAAGGGAAGCAGGGAGGGGCTCGCTAGCTGTCCTTGCCCCCTCCCATCCAGCAGCAAAAGCTCATTCCTAAAATGCCTTCAAGACAAGGCATAAAATGACTGAAAAAATATTAAAGAAGCATAAGGCCTTTAATTGATCTTCTCATTCCAAACCTTGTGCTTGTGAATTGTAACACTTCGAGCAATGAAATAACATGATCGAGACACTGGCCATATCCCAGGAATACAAAGCTGAATACACTGTCCATGCTTTTGAGAGATTTAAGACCTAATAAGATAGAGGTAAAAACAACGTCTCTGTAAATTCTTTTAATGATAGTCATATTACTGCTACTGCTGCTAAGTCGCTTCATTCGTGTCAGACTCTGTGCGACCCTATGGACAGCAGCCCACCAGGCTCCTCTGTCCATGGGATTCTCCAGGCAGGACTACTGGAGTGGGTAGCCATTTCCTTCTCCAGTCATATTTTGTATTTAATATATATTACATAAAAAGATATAGAAAATATAGTACAATGAAATATATTATGTGACATACCAGCAAAGGGCTGTAGAATTTCAGAGGATGGAGTGACTAATTCTACTCTTATATATGTTGTTTAATCAAAGCTTATCAAGAGTGGGCTAATTAGCTCCTTTCTTTCTGGAATACTAACTTTGGAAATTTAAGTTACAAAGGATAAAAAATACATTTATTGGTCTTCCAAAATGAACAAATATTAGCATGCTCTGGTGTTTATATTTTTTTAAGAAATTTTTAAAGTTTTAAACAGTTTCTAAACCAGTGAAACCCTTCATGTTCCTTTTACAGTCACATTTGCATCTTTCCCAGTTCAGAGGCATGGATTTGCTGTGTACGCAAGCCATTAGTATTATGACAAAATGCATGGCCAAAAACAGTACAGAAGTTTTTTTGTTTGTTTGTTTTTTAAATTAATGGGAGCTCTGAAACTTCAGAAAAACACAGTGAAATTCTCATTAGTAGAAGCAACAAACAGTAGTTTTAGATCCCCAGGCCCTGAGATGGTGGAATGGCCCAATCAGGACAATGATTTTAAAAATAAAAACTTCAGTAAACCAGGAATAGAAAGGAACTTCTTTTCATGGATAGTGAATATCTAAGGGGAAAAAAACAAAAAACAGCAAAGGTCATTCTTAATGGGGAAATAGAAACATTTTCTTTAAAATGAAGAAGATACAGCTTATCACATCTATTCAAAATTCTTCAGAGATCCTGACCAGCACAGCATGACAAGAAAAATAAAAGTGGAATTGAAAAGTCAAAGCAAATATGAGAAAACAAAAACCATGTTTAGAAAGAAGACATTAGCAGAAATGAAAATAAAGGCAGAATTAAAAGGGCAAAAGCAAGTAAGAAGAATATGCTCAGGAAGAAGACACACTCCCTCCCATCAGTCCTTTGTTCATCTTTTAATTTTTGTAATTTTTAGCACCTGCACATACAAAAATAAAAGTTTAAGCACAGAAACTATGAGTTTAACAGTGTTAAGCATTTCTCCAGAAATCTGTGAGCATTTTATTTTTTTGTTCTGAGCCTTTGTGCTGTAAGTCCTGAAAGAGGTGGAGACTGATGTAAGGAAACAGAAAGGACAGTCACTCCACGTGACTGAGACACATGGAGAGTTTCTAACATCTGACTTCCGTTCACGCACTCATTTCCATTTGCCAAAATAAAATGTGTATAAATTGTTAGTTGCCACCCATCTCCTCAGAAGTGTGAGTACAAAGGGATCTGACCAGTAAACTCCCAAACATGCCCAGGACAAGACTGCAGAGGGCCCCAGGGACACATCGGAAACATACAGAATGAAGTACATTAAACTCAAAATCCTCCACCTTGCCCCTTGGTTTTGGCCCTCTTACACATTAAGCATCTGGAGAGTAGGAAGTGTACTTTTCATACATTGCTGGGCTTATTTACATTGGAGCTCAATACATATTTATTAGATCAGTGACTAAAACCACTTCCAGACAACTTAATAATCAGGTATGTCTCAAGTTTAGATTGTTCCCAAAATCAAATGCATACTCAAACCTTGTATATTTCCCATTAAGGATAGTTAAAGACTATCCAAAAGTCCTTAAGGAAATTTGAGAGAGACGTCCTAAAAATATTTGAGCAAGGGTAGCCTCAATTTCCCTATATAACTATGAAGATAACTTACTTGGATATGTAGTTTTTAAATCAAAATTCTTCAGAAATGATAAGACTTGTTGGATAGAGACTGGTTGGAATTTTGTTTATGCTGTTTTATTTTTGCTTCATAGTCCTACCTGCCTAAATGCTTTTCGTTTATTGGGAACTTGAGATTTTCTAACACTGCAGCTAGGAGGAAAATTAATATCATGAATGGGGTGGATTCTGTGATTGGCACCAGAGAATCTGTGCTATAAGGAATAGCGGTATCCCTGTCAGGGTCCAAAAGCTCAAACCAGTTCACCTCTTAGTTTATCTGAAGCTCTTCCAAATGTTAATACTGTAAACCTCTCACACAAGACATATTCAAATAGTTAAGTCATTGGTAGAAGGACAAGAAAAATAAGCCTAAGCTAAGGAAAAAAAAAAAAAGAGCCTGTTGAGATAGAGTAAACATCTCTACTTATGTTGGTAATTTCCATACATGTAGACATGATGATCAGCATTTTTTTTTAACTGAAAGGGGAAAAGCAAGTATCAGCCAAAGTACTGTGTTGGTCTTATTACTTCTGATTATTCTATGCCTAATTTATCCTCCTCCGTCTTTTCCTGAAGGAAACCGATTCCTGAAAACCATTTTTAAAGAGTTTAAATCAGTAGAAAATAGAAAAGCAGAGACAGGAGGGTGGATGGATAGGTAATCGTTGATTTCTCCTTGTTTTCAAAGGGGACTAGTTATTGGTTAGCAAAGTAAGGGTAGAGAATAAAACATGAAGTTTGCATTTTATAGAAAGCTCACATGGCAATGAAGATACCGATTTAAACCACACAGAATAATGGAATCACATCATAGCCTAAATATAGAATCTGAATGTTTATTAAAGTCAGTGACACCCATATGATTTGGAAGTTGCTTTATTTCCATTTGAAATATCAACCAGTTATTAAAATAGGAATTTGGCTGAACAGAGCTGGTTCTGCTGTAGTTGTTCTATTCTTAACAATGCTGCATTTGCTAACTGGTTTATAATTTCAATCACAACTCTTCCTATGTTAGAGACTGCTACTTATATTCTCCTGAGGAGAAGGTGATGACAGAGGATGAGATGGCTGGATGGCATCACCGACTCAATGGACATGAGTTTGGGTGGACTTTGTGAGTTGGTGATGGACAGGGAGGCCTGGCGTGCTGCAGTTCATGGGGTTGCAAAGAGTCAGACATGACTGAGCAACTGAACTGAACTGATGGCCATAAGACAATGCTTATTGGGTACTCAGAATAAAATCAATTCCAAATTTCTCTTAGATTCAAGTGTGACCATATAACACTTCTGCCCAAAAGATTATGAGCACAGATATCACGTGGCAACTTCTAAGAGCCTTCTTCATAGGACATGATCAGTATGTCATTCTCTCACTTCATTTCTTCCTCTGTTCTGCCGGGCACAGGGCCACTGTCAATCTTGAGACGTGTTTATGGCCACAACAGGCGGAGCAGCAACACGGAAGGACCCTGGCTCTTTTATTGGAGCATCAATGCTCTCCCTGAACCATTTCACTCTGCACTTCATTTACTTTATTTATCAACAGAGACTACAAACCCTCGAGGGAGTGTATAAAAGCCATGTGATCAGTGGCATGGACAAATAGGACAGGACTCAGACAGTCCCTCCAAAAACAAGGACTCGACTCTAACTCTCAAACTGAACTGAGAACCCTGAGTTGGAAGCACTTAACAACCTGAGCTCTCTGACTGAGGCAGGACCCAGCTGGGGGGGCAATGGATGTAAACAAAAACTTTTTCCAGTGATACCAGGGGTACCTTTGGGACTGCACTCCTCATGTGAAAGTCAGACATTAACCTGCCTCCCTCCAAAGGCACTTGCACTTCTGGCCACTTTCTGGGTGGCCACAGGAGAACTGCTGCTGCTGCTGCTGCTAAGTCGCTTCAGTCGTGTCCAACTCTGTGACCCCATAGATGGCAGCCCACCAGGCTCCCCCGTCCCTGGGATTCTCCAGGCAGGAACACTGGAGTGGGTTGCCATTTCCTTCTCCAATGCAGGAAAGTGAAAAGTGAAAGGGAAGTCGCTCAGTCGTGTCTGACTCGTAGCGACCCCATGGACTGCAGCCCACCAGGCTCCTCTGTCCATGGGATTTTCCAGGCAAGAGTACTGGAGTGGGGTGCCATTGCCTAGAAGAACTGCAAGTATATAGAAAAGCACTACCTATAGGTCATTTATTCCTCAGACAGTGGATCTTTATCTAATCCACAAGATCTATGTGGATCTTTCCAAAATGAGACTGCCTAGGGTTACTTAGTGGAGAATAACTGCTTCATTTTTTATGTGCTCCTTGTGGACAGTTTTCCCTATATGGGGAGTCATCTAACTAAATGGTGGTAAGAAATATGTTCTATCTTCAGCTGAAGTGATCAATGACATCCATCTTGGCCCCGGGAAGGCCTTCAGGCCAGCCTCAACTCACCGTCCTTGGTGACTGTGATAAGCATCCCTGGACTAAATTGTGTTTGGCCTTCATATGATAATTTAAAAAAGAAATGTTTATGACATAATGATAGTGGGAAAAGATATACCATATGTTATATCGTATAATTTAATGAGTAAACGTGTATATGGCATATCTCTGATTGAGAGGGAGGTATTTAAAATATTTGATTATATTTATCTCTGGGTAGAATGATGGGTAATTTTTGCTTTACACTGGGTATATTTTTACATATTTCGAATGCTCTGAGACTGTATTGCTTTCATAATTAAAACACTAGGTTTTGAAAATGAAAGGAAATAAATAAAAATATAAACTTGAAACAATGTGTGAACATTAGCTTTTCACATACTGAGATAATTCCTTTCAGAGTCCCTTTATTTGCAAGCTTTCCAGTCTATTTGTGGTACTGTTGCTGTAGAAATTATTTTATTCAACTTTTTATAACCTCAAGTGTATGTTCATTGGGATTTGTATATAACTGGTATGTGATTAATTACTTTAAATCAAAAACAAACAGGGCATTTCTACCTTGCATATAGCTGCAATCAGATATGTATATAACTTTAAAGTTTAACATCTATAGTGGTAGAAGTGGTGAGTCAAGGGAGAGTTTACTGAAGTCAATTTAAAGGCATATACATATAACTCCAGAGTGGCAAGTGTCCTGGACGTGGGGTTAGGACCCCAGGCTGCCAGTCTTAAGGTTACCCCAGATTTGCCAAGATATTGGATCCTTCTGAGCTTAGGTTTCTTCATTAATGAAATGTGAATCACTGTTCCCATTCCAAAGTGTAATTTGGAGAGCAAATGAAATGTCACATCATAACATTATATAAACTAGTATAAATTTAACTTTGAGTTACTGTTTTAATATCTTGATGCTGGATGTGGATTTAAATGCTAAAATAAATTATAAATCACAATCTATGTAACCATTAATTCACTATTTAGAAATAACAAGCTGAGAATGAGTTAATTGTAGTATTCTCAAGTTTTCCACTGGCTTATTTGTGACTATTTTTCCAGTGTTAAAAATCCATTTTGTGTTCACAAGATGAACCACAGTTTAATCAGATACTGTCATCTGTAGCATTTTGTTCAAAACCAAGTCTGTATATGACCAATGTATCAATATAATAACAATAACTAAGACTTAGCACTGACTGCAAGCTAAGCACTGCTCCAAATAATTGATAGATGAAAGAGAAGTAGGCAGGTAATTATATTCATTTATGATGAACATTTTCCTAATGAGAAAAACAAGGCCAGGTTGGGTGACTTGCTCAGCTAACAAACTGGTAAAATGCAAGGGAGAAAACTCACTCAGCACTCACTCCCCTCAAGGAAAGAATAAAGTCAGCAAAGTTGAATTCTTTGGCGAGTTTGCTAAAAAGGAATGAGCAGGGCCACTTCAGCACCACAGGTTGGTCAGTTCTTCAACCTGGCAAATATTTACTACAGCAGAGTTTCTGGCAAGAAGATAAGAGGAATTGACAGTACCAGTCAAAATACTTGTTACAGTATGTATTTTCATTGAAAAGTCACCTCCATAAAACTTAGGAAGGGAATATGGGAAGGAAATATTTTGAATTGTGAACTCAGCTCTCAGAACTCAACTCTCAGACTATCCAAATTCTGAGTGTCTTTTGCATGCACAGTACAGTTCAAGGGGCCTTGAGGGCTTTCCCTTCATGATATGAGTGATAATTAAATTAAGACCATGTTTTTATTTTTCTTATAAAGAACCCTGAGAAATATGTCAAACATACAGATATGCACAGTGTATGTATACAGCATAAAGAATAACAGAATGATTGCCTGTACTAACACAGTTTTAAAAAAGGACATTAACTAGCACCACTTAACCTCCTTCATATGTTTTCAGGATCTCATATCCTACTCTGAGTTCAAGAAAATAACCCTTTGTTTTTTATAATTCCTTTGAGACTCTTCATGGATGTCCAACTCACATCCATACAAGACTACTTGAAAAAGCATAGCTTTGACTAGACAGACTTTTGTCAGCAAATTGATATCTCTGCTTTTTAATATGCTGTCTAGGTTGGTCATAGCTTTTCTTCCATGGAGCAAGCATTCTTTAATTTCATGGCTGCAGTCACCATCTGTGGTGATTTTGGAGCCCAAGAAAAGAAAAGCCACTGTTTGCACTTTTTCCCCAACTATTTGCCATGAAGTGACGGGCTGGATGCCACGATCTTTGTTTTTTAATGTTGAGCTTTAAGCCAAATTTTCACTTTCTTCTTTCACTTTCATCAAGAGGCTCTTTAATTCCTCTTCAATTTCTGCCATTAAAGCGGTATCATCTTCATATCTGTGGTTCTTGGTATTTCTCCTGGCAATCTTGATTCCAGCTTGAGTTTCATCCAGGCTGGTATTTTGCATGATATACTCTGCATAGAAGCTATGACAAAACTAGACAGTGTATTAAAAAGCAGAGACTTTACTTCGCCAATAAAAGTCCATATAGTTGAAGCTATGGTTTTCCAGTAATCATGTTTGGATGGAAGAGTTGGACGATAAAGAAGACTTGATGCTTTTGACCACTCTAGTGTTGGAGAAGACTCTTGAGACTCCCTTGGACTGCAAGGAGATGGAGCCAGTCAATCCTAAAGGAAATCAATCCTAAATATTCATTAGAAAGGCTGATGATAAGTGAAGCTCTAATACTTTGGCCACCTAATGCAAAGAGCCGACTCATTGCAAAAGACCCTGATGTTGGGAAAGATTGAGGGCAGGAGGAGAAGGGGATGACAGAGGAAGAGATGGTTGGATGGCATCAAAGACTCAATGGACATGAGTTTGAGCAAGCTTGGGGAGATGGTGAATGACAGGGAAGCCTGGCATGCTGCAGTCCATGGGATCACAAAGAGTCAGACATGAGTGAGGGACTGAACAACAACAGCTCTGCATATAAGTTAAATAAGCAGAGTATAAGACAATATACAGCCTTGACATGCTCTTTTCCAAATTTGGAACCAGTCTGTTTTTCCATGTCTGGTTTGAACTGTTGTTTCTTGACCTGCATACAGGTTTCTCAGAAGGTGGGTAAGGTAGTCTGATATTCCCATCTCATTAAGAATTTTCCACAGTTTGTTGTGATCCACACAGACAGAGGCTTTAGCACAGTCAGTGAAGTAAAGGCAGATGTTTTTTTGGAACTCCCTTGCTTTTTCTATGATCCAGTAGATGTTGGCAATCTGATCGCTGGTTCCTCTGCCTTTTCTAAATCCAGCTTGTACATCTGGAAGTTCTCAATTCACATACTGCTAAAGCCTCGCTTGAAGGATTTTGAGCATAATCTTTCTAGCGTGTGAAATGAGTGCAATTGTATGGTTATTTGAACATTCTTTGGCATTGCCTTCCTTTGTTTTTTGTTTTTATATGAATGACATCTATCTTGTGGTCTTTGTTTTTTTCAATATGAATTGAACAAAATTTGCTTATGCAGTCTCTTCTGGAACATTTTAATTGTCATTTTTTTCTTACTATGACAAATTATTTTGCTGTAAAAATTCTTAGTATGTCTCCTGACATGTCCTTACAAGACTTCTTCTAGGGCCATACCTAGAAGGGGAGTGACTGAGTCTCCAGAGAAAAACCATCAAGAGAAATTAAGGAATCAATCCCATTCACCATTTCAACAAAAAGAAATAAATATCTAGGAATAAACCTATCCAAGAGACAATAGAACTGTACACAGAAAATTATGACACTAATTAAAGAAATCAAAGATGACATAAACAGGTGAAGAGATATTCCATGTTATTGAGTAGGAAGAATCAATATTGTAAAAATGACTATACTACCAAACACAATCTACAGATTCAATATGATCCCTATAAAATTACCAATGGTACTTTTCACAGAATTAAAACAAAAAATTTCATAATTCATATGGAAATACAAATTATCCCGAATAGCCAAAGCAGTCTTAAGAAAGAAGAATGGAGCTGGAGAAATCAACCTTCCTGACTTCAGATTATACTACAAAGCTACAGTCATCAAGACTGTATGGTACTGGCACAAAAACAGAAATATAGACCAGTGGAACAAGATAGAAAGCCCAGACATAAACCCATGCACCTATGGGTACCTTATTTTTGACAAAGGAGGCAAGAATATACAATGGGGCAAAGACAGCCTCTTCAATAAATGGTGCTGGGAAAACTGGACAGCTACATGTAAAAGAATGAAATTAGAACAGTTCCTAACACTATGCACAAAGATATACTCAAAATGGATTAAAGACCTAAATGTAAGACCAGAAACTATAAAACTCTTAGAGGAAAACATAGGCAGAACACTCCATAACATAAATCAAAGCAAGATCCTCTATTATTCACCTCCTAGAGTAATGGAAATAAGAACAAAAGCAAACAAGTGGGACCTGATTAAACTTAAAAGCTTTTGCACAGCAAAGGAAACTATAAACAAGGTGAAAAAACAACCCTCAGAATGGGAGAAAATAATAGCAAATGAAATAACTGACAAAGGATTAATTTCCAAAATATACAAGCAGCTCATACAACTCAATACCAGAAAAACAAACAACCCAATCAAAAGGTGGGAAAAAGACCTAAACAGCATTTCTCCAAAGAAGACATACAGATGGCTAACAAACACATGAAAAGATGCTCAACATTGGTCATTATTAGAGAAATGCAAATCAAAACAACGAGATATCACCTCACACCAGTCAGAATGGCCATCGTCAAAAAATCTACAAACAATAAGTGCTGGAGAGGGTGTGGAGAAAAAGGAACACTATTGCACTGTTGGTGAAAATGTAAATTGATACAGCCACTATGGAAGACCGTGTGGAGACTCCTTAAACAACTAGGAATAAAACCACCATATGACACAGCAATCCCACTCCTAGGCATCTACCCTGAGGAAACCAAAATTGAAAGAGACACATGTATCCCATTGTTCATTGCAGCACTATTTACAATAGCTAGAACATGGAAGCAAATTAGATGTCCATCCACAGATGAATGGATAAAGAAGTTGTGGTACATATACACAATGGAATATTATTCAGCCATAAAAAGGAATGCATTTGAGTCAGTTCTAATGAGGTGGATGAATCTAGAGCCTATTATACAGAGTGAAGTAAGTCAGAAAGAGAAAGATGAATATCATACTCTAACACATATATATGGAATCTAGAAAAATCGTACTGAAGAATTATTTTCAGGGCAACAGTGGAGAAGCAGGCATAGATAATAGATTAATGGACATGGGGAGAGAGGAGGAGAGGGTGAGATGCATGGAAAGAGTAACATGGAAACTTACATTCCCATATGTAAAATAGATAGCCCACGGGAATTTGCTCTATGGCTCAGGAAACTCAAACAGGGGCTCTGTATCAACATACAGGGGTGGGATGAGGAGGGAGGTTCAAAAGGGAGGGGATATGTGTATACCTATGGTTGATTCATGTTGAGGTTTGACAGAAAACAGCCAAATTCTGTAAAACAATTATCCTTCTTTAAAAAGAAGAAAAAAAAGAAATCCAAGCAACTTAAAAAAAAAAAAAATTCTCCATACATCTTAGCATCTCCGGCACTGACATACATGGCTTGATTCCAGTCCTAACTGACCATATGTAAAACCACTGTAAAGTTTAAGCAAGGATAAGCTCTGAAAAAAGAATTTCTGCTTGAAAATAAGGGGCTATTAGAAAGTGGTCCACATTCTTCAGAAATATTAATGTCTTATGAGACAGAACAAGCTGGAGAACTGTTCCAGATTAAAGGAGCCACAAGAGGTAAATACACCATGTGTTCTTGGCTGCATCCTGTTCTGGAGGGAAAACAATGCTAGAAAGGACATTTCCATGTAGGTAAACTGGCAAAAGTGAAGTAGACAATTATATTTGGTAATTTTACTGAGTTAAATTCACTGAAGTTGATGACCAAACTATTGCTATATAAAAGACCATTATTTTTCTTAGGAAATTCACATAGAATTATCTAAGAGTAAAAAACCATGATGTATGCAACTTATTTTCAAATGTTCAAGAAAAAGAAAAACATGTGTTTGCGTACAAAGAAAGGAAATGGGACAAAATACTAATGATAGATGAATTTGGGTAAAAAAAATAGTGCGTTTTTTATCATTTTTATAACTTTCATTGAACAAATAATCATTTTATTATTTCCAAATATAAAAAAAGTTAACACAATGGAGTATTACTCAGCCATTAAAAATAATACATTTGAATCAGTTCTAATGAAATGGATGAAACTGGAGCCGATTATCCAGAGTGAAGTAAGCCAGAAGGAAAAACACCAATACAGTATACTGACACATATATATATGGAATTTAGAAAGATGGTAATGATGACCCTGTATGTGAGACAGCAAAAGAGACACAGATGTATAGAACGGACTTTTGGATTCTGAGGGAGAGGGAGAGGGAGAGGGTGGGATGATTTGGGAGAATGGCATTGAAACATGTATACTATCATGTAAGAAACGAAGCTCCAGCCTATGTTCGATACAGGATACAGGATGCTTGGGGCTGGTGCACGGGGATGATCCAGGGGGATGATCCAGAGAGATGATATGGGGGGGAGATGGGAGGGGGATTCACGATTGGGAGCTCATATACACCCGTGGCAGATTCATGTCAATGTATGGCAAAACCAATACGGTATTGTAAAGTAAAATAAAGTAAAAATAAAATTAAAAAAAAAATTTAAGAGTTTAACTCATTGACATCATCCCACTGAGGGTAGCCTCCCCTTTGAGAGTCTCCGACTTTGATTCCCACTGATGTCACCACCACTGCTACCTCCCATAAGTGTGCAAAAACCAGCACAACTTTGGAGATGAATTAAATTTAAAAATTTTAATTGCTTTATATTTTCTCCCAGACTAAAGCTGAAAAGAAAATGAAATAAATACTAGTCTTTAAAAAAAATGTTTATAAAATGTTGTAACAAAAACATGTTTACAACATGTAGGTTTCAGATCTAAAGTATCAACTTTTTATTTTTAGTTAGAAACATAAACCCAAATTCTTGCTTTGTTATGTGACAGCTGTATGCCTCAAGATGGTCATTTTGGCTCTTCATTCTTAAGTTTCTGCATCTGTTATATGGAGATAAATATCCTCAGCTCAGGGTTGCAGTTGGTATAACAGATAATATTGTGATAAGTCACTAGTACATATCAGGAACTGAAGAAATAGCAGCTATGTTAAGCATTTGAAAAGACCCTGATGCTGGGAAAGATTGAGGGCAGGAGGAGAAGGGGATGACAGAAGATATAATGGTTGGATGGCATCACTGACTCAATGGACATGGGTTTGGGTAAACTCCAGGAGTTGGTGATGGACAGGGAGGCCTGACGTGCTACGACTCATGGGGTCGCAAAGAGTTGGACATGACTGAGTGACTGAACTGAACTGAATTGAACTGAACTAAGAATATGAATAGAATTATCAAAGAAATTTACTCAGTTCAGTTCAGTCGCTCAGTCGTGTCCGACTCTTTGCGACCTCGTGAATCACAGCACTCCAGGCCTCCCTGTCCATCACCATCTCTTGGAGTTCACTCAGACTCATGTCCATTGAGTCCGTGATGCCATCCAGCCATCTCATCCTCTGTCGTCCCCTTCTCCTCCTGTCCCCAATCCCTCCCAGCATTAGAGTCTTTTCCAATGAGTCAACTCTTCGCATCAGGTGGCCAAAGTACTGGAGTTTCAGCTTTAGCATCATTCCTTCCAAAGAAATCCCAGGGCTGATCTCCTTCAGAATGGACTGATGATTGGATCTCCTTGCAGTCCAAGGGACTCTCAAGAGTCTTCTCCAACACCACAGTTCAAAAGCATCAATTCTTCGGTGCTCTACTTTATTCACAGTCCAACTCTCACATCCATTCATGACTACTGGAAAAACCATAGCCTTGATAGATGGACCTTTGTTGGCAAAGTAATGTCTCTGCTTTTGAATATACTATCTAGGTTGGTCATAACTTTTCTTCCAAGGAGTAAGCGTCTTTTAATTTCATGGCTGCAGTCACCATCAGCAGTGATTTTGGAGCCCAAAAAAATAAAGTCTG
>SJYT01016250.1:162904-174092 GCA_006410635.1 Cephalophus harveyi | reverse complement strand
CAATTTGATCTCTGGTTCCTCTGCCTTTTCTAAAACTGGCTTGAACGTCTGAGAGTTCATAGTTCACATATTGCTGAAGCCTGGCTTGGAGAATTTTGAGCATTACTTTACTAGCATGTGAGATGAGTGCAATTGTGCAGTAGTTTGAGCATTCTTTGGCATTGCCTTTCTTTGGGATTGGAATGAAAACTGACCTTTCCAGTCCTGTGGCCACTGCTGAGTTTTCCAAATTTGCTGGCATATTGAGTGCAGCACTTTCACAGCATCATCTTTCAGGATTTGAAAGAGCTCAACTGGTATTTCATCACCTCCACTAGCTTTGTTCATAGTGATGCTTTCTAAGGCCCACTTGACTTCAAATGGTGATAAAAATTAATTGGTTTAAAAGTAAGTGGTAGGAAAATTTATCTTCAGTTCAGTTCAGTTCAGTTCAGTCGCTCAGTCATGTCCGACTCTTTGCAACCCCATGAAACGCAGCACGCTAGGCCTCCCTGTCCATCACCAACTCCCGGAGTTCACTCAGACTCAACGTCCATCGAGTCAGTGATGCCATCAAGCCATCTCATCCTCTGTCGTCCCCTTCCCCTCCTGCCCCCAATCCCTCCCAGCATCAGAGTCTTTTCCAATGAGTCAACTCTTCGCATGAGGTGGCCAAAGTACTGGAGTTGCAGCTTTAGCATCATTCCTTCCAAAGAAATCCCAGCGTTGATCTCCTTCAGAATGGACTGGTTGGATCTCCTTGCAGTCCAAGGGACTCTCAAGAGTCTTCTCCAGCACCACAGTTCAAAAGCATCAATTCTTCGGCACTCAGCCTTCTTCACAGTCCAACTCTCACATCCATACATGACCACAGGAAAAGCCATAGCCTTGACTAGGCAGACCTTAGTCGTCAAAGTAATGTCTCTGCTTTTGAATATACTATCTAGGTTGGTCATAACTTTTGAAAATAAAACATGTCCATACCTTTGAAATAAAATGACTGAGGAAATCTCATCCATAAGTCTTCTTTTCTTCCTATGTTGCAATGTTACGTAATTCCCTTTCACTCTCTTCCTACCCAAAACTTTAGCAACGTTTGCTATGTTCATTTTAGTAGGTATTCTTTTAAGAGAGTGAAGATCAAAGGTTTGCCCAGTAGGGTGACAAGATATAGAAAACAGACACCAAGCATAGGAGCTGTAGTCAAAATAAGCAAGAATTTGGATTAGAGGAGACTGGAAGTCTACGTGCCTTCCACATTACCTTCCTTCATCCCCAAGGAATACCCAGAAATACTGATTAGAAAGCATATTTTATTTCAATGTCAGTGAACAGCCTAACTCAGAACGACTTTTCCGTTATTACAGCAATAAACTATCACATGAAATAACAACCAGAAAATACTTGAAAGCATTTTAACTTTTTCTGTCCAGAAGAAAAAAAAAAGAAAAAAAAAAAAAAACCTGATGGGAAAATTATTTCAGCCTTAGCCAAAATGCAAAGAATGTCAGTCCAGGTCAAATTAAAATCAATATTTTCTTAAAACTTAATACAGTTTTCTCAACTGGAACATCAATTTTTCAAGGTTCAACTCCAGGGACAATAGTGGTGAAAACTAAAGCAAAACAATATGATTAAATGTGCTTATTACAAATATGGGTTAGATTGGTCATGCCTAAGTCACCAAACTACTTCAAATTAGCTCTCTGGTCTATAGTTTACAAAGAAAACTCTCTAAATACAAGAAAAACTTTTTTTTTTTTAATACTACTTAACTATTTTCATGTCATAAGGTTAAATCAAACAATTTTCATGTCAAAAGGTTATATCTTTTCAGATGGAGAGCAGTGAGCATTAATGAAGATGACAGGGAGACTAAGTGAGAAAAGGTGAGCGGTGTGACTAAGAGAAAATTAAAACAAGTGGATTCAGACCCTATTAAAAAAAAAATTAGGACGCTAAAGCCACTTATCTGCTCAGGAGAGCAAGGAAAGAAGAGGTCAAAGATAGGGAAAGACACATCCACAGTGGGCAGGAACGGTTTCACGGTCAAGGGGACCTTTGAGTCAGAGTGAGTCTGCCGTGTGGACCGAGTGGGTGTGTGCTGGAGCAGAAGGCACTGGGCAGAGTGGGGCCGGGTACGTGGCATCCTGGCACCCGCAATGTGAGAGGCGTGAAAGTCACACCCAAGCTCTCTTCCTTGGTGAGATGTTTCCAGATAGCCCCTCAGCCTCAGTTAGACTCCTTGTATCCCATGCTCTCCCATGTGCATAATTCACGGTAACACTTATGCAACGGCAAAGAGCAATTTATATGATGATAGTTTTGCTGGATAGGGAGGAAGCTGAGGTTTCCATCTTGGGTGACAGGTGCTGTTTCTGCTTGAGACAGAGCATACAGGGGAAGAAGCAGGTTCAAAGGAGTGATGTTAATGAATCTGGCTTTGGATACAGGGATTTTGAGGTTACAGCAAGATATTTTCATGTAAATGTCCAAAACACAGGAAGCCATTGAGTGTAAGGGAGTCGGTGGAGTCCCACTGAAGAGAGGAGAGTCTCAGTGGGGTAAGCACTGAACCCCAAAGACAACCTGTGTTCAGGAGGCTGGTGTGGAGGAGCCCAGGAGAGAACAGAGTGAGAAGAAGCAGTGCAGCAAAACATCCGCAGAAATGTCCACGGGCGCAGATGTGCCCGTTCATTTAAAAACTCAGATACCTAGGTCCTGATCAGAACTTCATAATCAGAATCTCTGCGAGTGAGACCTAGGAATTTATCAATAAGTCCTAATGAATTTCTCAGGTTATTCTTATGACAGTCGCTATAGTAATGAGATGGTTGGATGGCATCACTGACTTGATGGACACGAGTTTGAGCAAGCTCCAACAGTTGGTGATGGACAGGGAAGCCTGGCATGCTGCAGTCCATGGGGTCACAAAGAGTCAGACACGACTGAGTGACTGAACTAAATTGATAGTAGGAAGAAGTGTTGATAAATCTAAGGCAGAAAATATTCTCAAGAAACAAGTGAGAAATACTTTCAAATTATAAGATAAATCAAATTCCATTAAAAAGTCAAACCCTGGAGTAAAAATTGACCACTGGATTTTACATTTAGGAGATTATTAGAGTCCTTCAGTTCAGTTCAGTTCAGTCGCTCAGTCGTGTCCGACTCTTTGCGACCCCATGAATCACAGCATGCCAGGCCTCCCTGTCCATCACCGGCTCCCAGAGTTCACTCAAACGCATGTCCATTGAGTCAGTGATGCCATCCAGCCATCTCATCCTCTGTCCTCCCCTTCTCCTCCTGCCCTTAATTCCTCCCAGCATCAGAGTCTTTTCCAATGAGTCAACTCTTTGCATGAGGTGGCCAAAGTACTGGAGTTTCAGCTTTAGCATCATTTATTCTTAGTGCGAACCAATTTTGTAAAACAGTGCATGTAAATGCTACATTGTTTCCTAGATTGTAACTCACTTTTTTGGATAGTTTGACAAATCTATGTCTTTCTGCTACTTTGAGAAATGTCTTTATTTTTATTTCTATAGCACTGCGGTGTCACACTCTCTCCTCAGAAATGTCAAACCTGTTTCTTCTAGCAGTTTAGTTGGGTTTGTTAAGATTTCTTTTAAAAAAGGCACTTTTGTAAATTTTTTTCCTTCCATTTAGCTCAAAGATAAGAAGGATTTTATTTCTTAAAGATTAAGAAAGCCAGTATAATGTGTTCTGATGCTAGAGCCTGCTTATTATTTTTCTACTGAAACCTAGATATCAATTTTAAGTTTTTAACTTTTCAGGTTTTTTTTTAAGTTCTGGAAAGTTTTATTCAATTACACTCTGACAAATTTCTTCCACTTTTTCTGTATTCTCCTTTAGGGAATTTAATTAATCTTACATTGCTTCTTTGTGTACTGTCGTCTATAATTTTGTCATCCTCTCTTGAATGGTCACTTTTGTTATTTTCTTCTGTGGTTTTGTGTGTGCTCACCCAGTCTATTTTCTGTTCTATTAATTTGTTTTTGTTTCATTAATTCTACTACTCAAAATTCCAGTGAGCATTTGTTTAATCAGAGAATTTGTCCTTGTTTCATAACTTTGTTGCTATTCTCTGTCTCCCTAAATATAGATTGTAGATATTTCCATTAGATTAGATGTTTTTATTCTTCCATTTCATGAGGAAAACCTACGTGATGGATTAGAACTGGCAGAAATACAGGTTTGTTACTGCATCTTCTGTCTCCTCTGCACCACTGCGTCTGGACCGCTTTTCCTTCCTTGCTCACACTCCCTCTCGCTTGCTTTGACAATCTGTGGCCACCTGGCCAGGGCCACTGCCTCTGACTGTGCAGACTGCTGGCTGAGGGGTGAGGCCTGGAATCCAGCTTGCACCCCGCTTTCCTGTCACCCTAGGGTTGAACTGCAGCCCCTGGAGAAAGAGGCACATCTTTCCAATTGTTGCAAGTACTAGCAGTCATTGCTGTTGGTCATTTGGAAAGCTGCTTGAACATTACGTTCTGGTCTTTTGCTTTCAGTAGAGGACTCTGTGCATCCAAGGCTGAGCACCCCTACAAACTTTGTAGCTTCATAATGACCAGGATAATGCAAGACAGCCATTCGCTTCCACTGAGTCACCTATTCTGTTGTCAATTCAGTGATTTCTGGCAGATTTTACTCTAGAAGCCACTTTAAAGTATGGGTCTGTTTTAAGAAATGTGTTGCTGTTGCTGTTCAGTTGCTAAGTCTCATCCAGTTGTGGGTGTGACTGGTGATAGAAGAAAAGTCCGATGCTGTAAAGAGTAATACTGCATAGGGACCTGGAATGTTAGGTCCATGAATCAAGGCAAATTGGATGTGGTCAAACAGGAGATGGCAAGAGTGAATAACGACATTTTAGGAATCAGTGAACTAAAATGGACTGGAATGGGTGAATTTAACTCAGATGACCATTATATCTACTACTGTGGGCAAGACCCTTTGAAGAAATGGAGTAGCCATCATACTCAACAAAAGAGTCTGAAATACAGTACTTGGGTATAATCTCAAAAATGACAGAATGATCTCTGTTCGTTTCCAAGGCAAGCTATTCAAAATCACAGTTATCCAAGTCTATGCCCCAACCAGTAATGCTGAAGAAGCTGAAGTTGAATGGTACTATGAAGACCTACAAGACCTTTTAGAACTAAGACCCAAAAAAGATGTCCTTTTCATTATAGGGGACTGGAATGCAAAAGTAGGAAGTCAAGAGATACCTGCAGTAAAAGGAAAATTTGGCCTGTACAGAAGGAAGCAGAGCAAGGGCTAATAGTTTTGCCAAGAGAATGCACTGGTCATAACAAACACCCTCTTCCAACAACACAGAAGACTGTACACATGGACATCACCAGATGGTCAACACCGAAATCAGATTGATTATATTCTTTGCAGCCAAAGATGGAGAAGCTCTATACAGTCATATGAAGTGGCAAGAATACACAGAAGAACTATAGAAAAAAGATTTTCATGACCCAGGTAATCATGATGGTATGATCACTTACCTAGAGACAGACATCCTGGAATGAAAAGTCAAGCGGGCCTTAGGAAACATCTCTATACAAAGTGGTGGTGATGGAATTCCAGTTGAGCTCTTTCAAATCCTAAAAGATGATGCTGTGAAAGTGCTGCACTCAATATGCCAACAAATTTGAAAAACTGAGCAGTGGACAAAGGGCTGGAAAAGATCAACTTTTATTCCAATCCCAAGGAAAGGCAATGCCAAAAAATGTTCAAGTGAAAGTGAAGTCACTTGACTGTAGACTACCACGCTCCCCCACTCTTGGGATTTTCCAGGCAAGAGTACTGGAGTGGGTTGCCATTTCCTTTTCTAGGAGGTCTTCCCAACCAGGGATCAAGCCCGGGTCTCCCGCATTGTAGGCAGACACTTTACTGTCTGAGCCACCAGGGAAGTAAGAATGTTCAAACTACTAAACAACTGCACTCATCTCACATGCTAGCAAAGTAATGCTTAAAATCCTCCAAGCCAGGCTTCTACAGTAAGTGAACCAATAACTTCCAGATAGTCAAGCTGGATTTAGAAAAGGCAGAGGAACCAGAGACCAAACAGCCAACATCCTTTGGATCATCAAAAAAGCAAGAGAGTTTCAGAAAAACATGTCCTTCTGCTTTACTGACTACACCAAAGCCTTTCACTGTGTGAATCACAACAAATTGTGGAAAATTCTTAAAGAGATGGGAATACCAGAACACCTTACCTGCCTCCTGAGAAATCTGTATGCAGGTCAAGAAGCAACAGTCAGAACCCAACATGGAACAACAGACTGGTTCCAGATCGGGAATGGAATACATCAGGTTTGTATATTGTCACCCTGCTTATTTAACTTATATGCAGAGTATATCATGTACAATGCTGGGTTGGATGAAGCACAAGCTGGAATCAAGATTGCCAGGAGAAATATTAATAACCTCAGATATGCAGATGACACCACCCTTATGGCAGAAAGTGAAGAACTAGTCAAGGCTATGGTTTTTCCAGTAGTCATGTATGGATGTAGGAGTTGGACTATAAAGAAAGCCGAGCATAGAATAATTGATGCTTTTGAATTGTGGTGTTGGAGAAGACTCTTGAAGTTCCTTTGGACTGCAAGGAGAGCAAACCAATCAATCCTAAAAGAAATCAGTCCTGAATATTCATTTGAAGGACTGATGCTGAAGCTGAAACTCCAATACTTTGGCCACCTGATGGGAAGAACTGAGTCACTGGAAAAGCTCCTGATGCTGGGAAAGATTGAAGGCAGGAAGAGAAGGGGACAACAGAGGATGAGATGGTTGGATGGCATCACTGACTCGATGGACATGAATTTGAGCAAGCTCCGGGAACTGGTGATGGACAGGGAAGCCTGGTGTGCTGCAGTCCATGGGGTTGCAAAGAGTCGACTTAGCAACTGAACTGAAATGAAGTGAAGTTGAATCCAACTCTTTGTGACCCCACGGAGTGTAGAAGGCCAAGTTTCCCTGTCCTTCACTATCTCCCTTAATTACTCAGTCTCATGTCCATTGAGTCAATGATGCCATCCAAACATCTTATCCTCTCTTGACCCCTTCTCCTCCTGCCCTCAGTCTTTCCCAGCATCAGGATCTTTTCCAGTGAGTCAGATCTTCAGTCAGCTGGCCAAAGTATTGGAGCTTCAACTTCAGCATCAGTCCTTCCAATGAATATTCAGGGTTGATTTTCTGTAAGATTGACTGGTTGGATCTCCCTGCAGTCCAAGGGACTCTCAAGAGTCTTCTCCAGCACCACAGTTTGAAAGCATCAATTCTCCAGTGCTCAGCCTTATTTGTGGTCCAACTCTCACATCTGTACATGACTACTGGGAAAATCAAAGCTTTGTGAGGAGCTTTCAAAAAAAATATCACTTTCTGCACGGTTAAATCTCTTCACGATAAGACTTTAGGATGCAGCTGTGAGTCATGTGGCTGTGAGAGCTCCTGTCCATCTGCTGCCAGGGTTGATCTGACAGTTTTGGCTGCTGAGCAGACTATCCATCCTCTTATCCTGCTTCACGTGTTCCTACAGAAGCTGCATAATTATCATGGGGAATGGCTTTCTCAAAATAAATTTTATTCAGGGAAAATATATCAGAAGACTGATTTTGGGTGAGAGGATTTGATTATTTTTACAGTGTCCCCCAGTGGATCATGTGCCCACACCCCTTTGCTATATGATATGCTGCTCCTGGTATCAGGAGGGGTAGCCTGTTCCCATCACCTTCCCAATGAATCTGGTCTGGCCTCATGACTTATTTTGACCAATAGAATGTAGCAAAAGTAATGTCATGCAGCTTCTGAAACTAGGCCTTAACAGAATACATAGCTTCCTTTTTCCTTTCTTCCTTCCTTTTTCCTTCCTTTAGGTCTTTGCTGCCTATGGGCAGCCTGGCTAGCTTCCTTTCTCTGCCTAGAAGAGAAATCACAGAGAGAAAGACCCAATGGACAAACAGATTCAGCAGAACTAATTGAAATCTCTCCTGCCAGATGAATGTAACCTCATGAGTTCACTCAGGCTTTAGCACCCTGCCAACAACCCACAGAACTGTGAAATCTAGTAATCATTCCTGCTTTAAGCACTAACTTTAGCAATGGTTTCTTACACAAACATAGAAAACTGTTTAAGATTTAGCCCAGATGCCCCAGAAAGTACTTCAGTTCAGTTCAGCCGCTCAGTCGGGTCTTACTCTTTGCCACCCCATGGACTGCAGCACACCAGGCTTCCCTGTCCATCACTAACTCCCGGAGCTTGCTCAAATTCATGTCCATCGAGTCATGGATGCCATTCAACTGTCTCATCCTCTGTTGTCCCCTTCTCCTATCTTCAGTCTTTCCCAGCATTAGGGTCTTTTCCAATGAGTCAGTTCTTCGAATCAACTGGCCAAAGTATTGGAGTTCCAACTTCATCATCAGTCCTTCCAATGAATATTCAGGAGTGATCTCCATTAGGATGGACTGGTTGGATCTCCTTGCAGTCCAAGGGACTCTCAAGAGTCTTCTCCAACACCATAATTAAAAAGCATCAATTCTTCAGTGCTCAGCTTTCTTTATGGTCCAACTCTCACATCCACACATGCGAGAAAGTAGAGTTTAAGGCAAAAGCTTCCTTGTGGGTAATTTCCAGAGGAGCAAGGAGGAGGACACAGGGATGAGGCAGGGAAGGAGTAGAGCAATGCAAGAGTGTGTTCCTGAGGAGGCGATCGTTGCCATTGCCATTGATCACTCCATTTGGGGAAGCATCTTGTAAGGGGTCATTCAAATGATTGCATCTAAGGAAAGGCTGGTTGTCCAGGGAAGGGATAAAGGATAAAGCCTTAATCAGCTGACCTGCATCTCCCAGCAGTCAATTATTTGTAAAATTTACAACCTTCACTTAAGCTGAAGATGGTGGAGTGAAGGACGTGCACTCATCTTCTTCTGTGAGAACAACAAAATTGCAGCTAGCTGTTGAACAACCATTGACAGGAGGATTCTGGAACCCACCAAAAATAGACACCCCACATCCAAAGACAAAGGAAAAGCCACAGTAAGATGGTAGGAGAGGTGCAATCATGATAAACTCAAATCCCATACCCACCATGTGGGTGACCCACAGACTGGGGAACAATAATACCAAAGAAGTTCTCACACTATTGTGAAGGTTCTGAAGCCCACATCAGGCTTCACAGCCTGGGCATCCGACAAAAGGATTACGAATCCCCAGGGAACCTGCCTGTGGGGGCCAGTGGAGTTTGGTTTTAGGCCTTCCAGAGGACTGAGGGAAACAGAGACTCCAATCTTGGAGGGCACAAGCAAGATTTTGCACACACTAAGACACAGATGAGAGGAGCAGTGACCCCACGAGAGACTGAACAAAAGCTACCAGCTAGTGTTGGAGGGCCTCCCCCAGGAAGTGTAGGTCAGCAGGGGCTCACCACAGAAACTGGAAGGTCTCTGTTGGTGTAAATCCTCTAGGAATTCACCATTAACCCTGTGATAGAGCTTCAGGCAAACAACTACCAGAGGTAGTGCAACCCCACCCATCAGCAGATAATTGGATTAAAGCTTTACTGAGCAAGGCCCTGCCCTCCAGAAAAAGGAAAGGGAACTTGCTCAGTCATGTCTGACTCTTTGCCACCCTATGGTAGCAAAGAGTAGCCCATCAGGCTCCTCCGTCCATGGAATTTTCCAGGTAAGAATACTGGAGTGGGTTGCCATTTCCTTCTCCTGGGGATCTTTCTGGCCCAGGTCTCCTGCATTGCAGGCAGACCCCCTCCAGAGCAAGACCCAGTTTTTCCCCATCACCAGTCCCTCCCATCAAGAAGCTTACACAAGTGTCTTAGCCTCATCCATCAGAGGGTGGACAGAAGATGGAAAAAGAAGCACAGTCTCACAGTGGCTAAAATAAAAACCATATTACAGAAAGTTAATCACGATGAAAAAGCAGAAAGTTATGTCCTGGATGAAGGGACAAGATAAAACCCCAGAAAAACAACTAAATGAAGTAGAGATAGGCAACCATCCAGAAAAAGAAATCAGAATAATGATAGAGAAGATGATTCAGAATCTCAGAAAAAGAATGGAAGCAAAGATTGAGAAGATGCCAGAAATGCTTACCAAAGACCTAGAACTAAAGAACAAACAAGCAGAGATGAATAATACACTAGAAGAAATTCACAGCAGAATAACTGAGGCAGAAGCACAGATAAATGACCTGGAGGATAGAATGCTGTAAATCACTGCCACAGAACAGAATATAGAAAAAAGAATGAAAAGAAAGGAAGACAGCCTTAGAGACCTCTGGGACAACATTAAATGCACCAACACTTGCATGTGAAGTCAAATGGGCCTTAGAAAGCATCACTATGAACAAAGCTAGTGGAGAGGTGATGGAATTCCAGTAGAGCTATTTCAAATCCTGAAAGATGATGCTGTGAAACTGCTGCGCTCAATATGCCAGGAAATTTGGAAAACTCAGCAGTGGCCACAGGGCCGGAAAAGGTCAGTTTTCATTCCAATCCCAAAGAAAGGCAATGCCAAAGAATGCTCAAACTACTGCACAATTACACTCATCTCACATGCTAGTAAAGTAATGCTCAAAATTCTCCAAGCCAGGCTTCAGCAATACATGAACCGTGAACTCCCTGATGTTCAAGCTGGTTTTAGAAAAGGCAGAGGAACCAGAGATCAAGTTGCCAACATCCGCTGGATCATGGAAAAAGCAAGAGAGTTCCAGAAAAACATCTACTTCTGCTTTATTGACTATGCCAAAGCCTTTGACTGTGTGGATCACAATAAACTGTGGAAAATTCTGAAAGAGATGGGAATACCAGACCACCTAACCTGCCTCTTGAGAAATCTGTATGCAGGTCAGGAAGCAACAGTTAGGACCTGTCTCTTATACACATCTGGATATCAAAAGAGGAACTCTCCAGTAGCATATTGGGCACCTAATGACCTGGGGAGTTCCTCTTTTGATATCCTATCATTTTGCCTGTTCATACTGTTCATGGGGTTCTCAAGGCAAGAATACTGAAGTGGCTTGCCATTCCCTTCTCCAGTGGACCAAGTTCTGTCAGCCCTCTCCACCATGACCCGCCCGCCTTGGGTTGCCCTGCAGGCATGGCTTGGTTTCATTGAGTTAGACAAGGCTGTGGTCCTAGTGTGATTAGATTGACTAGTTTTCTGTGAGTAT
>SJYT01016250.1:137188-156363 GCA_006410635.1 Cephalophus harveyi | reverse complement strand
AACTCTCACATCCATACATGACCACAGGAAAAACCATAGCCTTGACTAGACGGACCTTAGTCGGCAAAGTAATGTCTCTGCTTTTGAAAATGCTATCTAGGTTGGACATAACTTTTCTTCCAAGGAGTAAGCGTCTAGCACCCTACATATGACTTAAATTCTTAAAGAGCCAGGATCCCTATTGTATTTCTTAGAATAAGGGCCTAGAAGAATACTAAGCAAAATTGGGCTCTAAAGCAAGTTTTTGAGCACATAAATGAGTATGGAAAGAAATATTAATGCATTTGAATTTTAATCTTTGGATATAGGTTAATTAAAGTATTTTGGCAGAATGGTCATTTCATGATAAAATTATAAGTATAATTTTGTTTGCAACATGTGATGGAGGTTGTAAATTCATTTGTTTAACACTCAAACTAGGATCCCCTCCTTGTATGGATTATCGTGATTGGAAAACTAAAAACTGCATTTTCCAGATTCCATTATGAGTTCTAGCTGGAATGTCTTAGCTTTTTGAGTGGTGAGTTTTAAATGAGCTTTATAAAAACTTTCCTCTTTTACTTTCAAGAGGCTCTTCAGTTCTTCACTTTCTGCTGTAACGGTGGTTACATCTGTGTAATAACGGTGGTATCATCTGTGTAATAAGTCTCTTTCTTCTTTAATAAGTTATAATGGATTTATTTTTCTCTAACTAAGAACTCTGGCCAAGGAACAAAATAAACAATTAAATTAGATTGGTAGAGACAGTATATGGTGCATAGAGTTACTCACAGTTGAAATGCGATGAGCCTAGGGCTGTGGGTATTAGACCGTGATTAGAGAGACATCTTTGAAGTAGAGATGTAACTTACAGATTAACTGAAAGTGGAGAAAGGAAGTAAAAGAAGATGTGAGATTAGAATGATGTCATTTATAAAGAAGGTAATTCTAAGTGGGAGCCCATATTTGGGCAAAATGTACTTTGTTAGGTGGGGTGTATTTTAAAGTTAAAAAATAAGGAATAATGTATAACAGATATTAACAATAGATTCTGTGGAAGAAAATTTGGTTATTTCCACAGAGGTTGAAAATGACCCTTTAGCTATCAGCTATAAATTTACCCTCTACAAACATTTCTACATTGAAAACTCTATGAAAGATGTTAAAACGTAGCAATTTTAAATACATGAGTAGAAACACAGACCATTGGAAAATGCAGCCCATTACATATTGATGGTAATTTTTCCTTTCTAATTTCAAATTAGCCTTGCATAGAGTTCTCTTATATTACAAACTACATAAAATACATATATAAATATACCAGGTATAAATCTTCAGAGCTATTTTTTTTAATTCTTAATTTTTGTCTTTTAAACTTTATCCTTCAGGTTTCATTTAAATTATTATCAGTTCAGTTCAGTCTCTCAGTCGTGTCCAACTCTCTGCAACCCCATGAATCACAGCACGCCAGGCCTCCCTTTCCAACACCAACTCCCAGGGTTTACTCAAACTCATGTCCATTGAGTCGGTGATTCCATCCTGCCATCTCATCCACTGTCATCTCCGTCTCCTCCTGCTCCCAATCCCTCCCAGCATCAGGGTCTTTTCCAATGATTCAGCTCTTCTCATGAGGTGGCCAAAGTATTGCAGTTTCAGCTTTAGCATCAGTCCTTCCAATGAACACCCAGGACTGATCTCCTTTAGAATGGACTGGTTGGATCTCCTTGCAGTCCAAGGGACTCTCAAGAGTCTTCTCCAACATCACAGTTCAAAAGCATCAATTATTTGGCACTCAGCTTTCTTCACAGTCCAACTCTCACATCCATACNGCTATTTGTAAGGTCTCCCCAGACAGCCATTTTGCTTTTTTGCATTTCTTTTCCATGGGGATGATCTTGATCTCTATCTACTGTACAATGTCACAAACCTCTGTCCATAGTTCATCAAGCACTCTGTCTGTCAGTTCTAGTCCCTCAAATCTATTTCTCACTTCCACTGTATAATCATAAGGGATTTGATTTAGGTCATACCTGAATGGTCTAGTGGTTTTCCCTACTTTCTTCAATTTAAGTCTGAATTTGGAAATAAGGAGTTCATGATCTGCGCCACAGTCAGTTCCTAGTCTTGTTTTTGCTGACTTTATAGAGCTTCTCTATCTTTGGCTGCAAGGAATATAGTCAGTCTGATTTCAGTGTTGACCATCTGGTGATGTCCATGTGGAGAGTCTTCTCTTGTGTTGTTGGAAGAGGGTATTTGCTATGACCAGTGCATTCTGTTAGCAAAACTCTATTAGTCTTTGCCCTGCTTCATTCTGTACTCCAAGGCCAAATTTGCCTGTTACTCCAGGTGTTTCTTGACTTCCTACTTTTGCATTCCAGTCCCCTATAATGAAAATGACATCTTTTTTGGATGTTATAAAAGGTCTTTTAGGTCTTCATAGAACCATTCAACTTCACCTTCTTCAGCATTACTGGTTGGGGCATAGGCTTGGATTACTGTGATTTTGAATGGTTTGCCTTGGAAATGAACAGAGTTCATTCTGTCGTTTTTGAGATTGCATCCAAGTACTGCATTTCAGACCCTTTTGTTGACCATGATGGCTATTTCATTTCTTATAAGGGATTCCTACCCACAGTAGTAGATATAATGGTCATCTGAGTTAAATTCACCCTTTCCAGTCCATTTTAGTTTGCTGATTCCTAGAATGTCAAAAACGAAGATCATGGCATCTGGTCCCATCACTTTATGGGAAATAGATGGGGAAACAGTGGAAACAGTGTCAGACTTTATTTTTTGGGGCTCCAAAAATATGCACCATATCACTGCAGATGGTGATTGCAGCCATGAAATTAAAAGATGCTTACTCCTTGGAAGGAAAGTTATGACCAACCTAGATAGCATATTCAAAAGCAGAGACATTACTTTGCCATCAAAGGTCCGTCTAGTCAAGGCTATGGTTTTTCCTGTGGTCATGTATGGATGTGAGAGTTGGACCGTGAAGAAAGCTGAGCGTGGAAGAATTGATGTGTTTGAACTGTGTTGTTGGAGAAGACTCTTGAGAGTCTGTTTGACTGCAAGGAGATCCATCCAGTCCATTCTAAAGGAGATCAGCCCTGGTATTTCTTTGGAAGGAATGATGCTAAAGCTGAAACTCTAATACTTTGGCCACCTCATGAGAAGAGTTGACTCATTGGAAAAGACTCTGATGCTGGGAGGGATTGGGGGGGCAAGAGGAGAATGGGATGATAGAGAATGAGATGGCTTGATGGCATCACCAACTCGATGGACATGAGTTTCACTGAATTCCTGGAGTTGGTGATGGACAGGGAGGCCTGGCGTGCTGTGATTCATGGGGTCGCAAAGAGTCAGACATGACTGAGTGACTGAACTGAACTGAACTGAATTTGCCTTGATTCATGGACCTAACATTCCAGTTTCCTATGTGATATTGCTCTTTGCCGCATCGGACCTTGCTTCTATCACCTGTCATATCTACAGCTGGGTGTTGTTTTTACTTTGGCTCCATCCCTTCATTCTTTCTGGAGTTGTTTCTCCACTGATTTCCAGTAGCATCTTGGGCACCTACAGACTTGGGTAGTTACTCTTTCAGTATCCTGTCATTTTGACTTTTCATACTGTTCATGGGCTTACAAATTGTTATAACTCTTTTCAAATGAACAATTAAAATTTCTTTTGAAATGAACAATTAAAATTTGTTTCCTAAAACAATTTTAAAAAGTCTTTTTGAAAATTTCTTCCAAGAGTTAGTTACAAATGATAAAACCAATTTAAGGGAAAAATTTAGAATGGATCAGTTAGATAATGGATCGTTTACAGTAACGGTTAAAGGGGATCTATTTAAAATATGTGGCAAAATCTTTTGCTTCTGTCCTATTGTTATTGTCAGATCCTGTATATTTATTTAAAACCTTGATTAAATACTTTTTAAAATGTGCATCACAGAGTCTCCTCAAGAACAGATGGTAATATCATTTACCTAAACACTGAAGTAGAATCAAAATCAGTTTTATCAGATTTTATAAAATTGATGAATTTCATAATCCTTATGCTGGAAAATTATCTCCCAGACTTATCCACTACTTTGTTATTATCATAAAATCATTCTACTAAAACTAGCACATGGAAAACATATATTGTAGCAACAGAGAAATAAGTCCTTGGTTAATATGAACTCAAGGGAGTAGTCAATATTCAGCATGCTTTGTGGTGTTTAAGTTATAAAAATAGAGGATTTTCGAAGAAGCACAGATTACAGGTGAGTAATAGAGGAAGACATAAATAATAAAAATAGAATAATAGATACCTGGTGGTTAGTCTTTTGCAAAATAGAGTTGCCCTTTATGTAATGTATCAAAAAATCAATTGCCTTGTAATATCCATAAAGGAGTTGTTTTCTGAGGATAAAATCCCCTTAACTACACTATTTTTATCAGGCAAGTGTATATCAGCTGCTTACTAAGGGAAAAAAAAAAAAAAAGAGTTTTCAAATGCCCATGAGTGATAGTTGATGTGACTCCCCAATATTCTCATCCAATTAAAGAGCTTATAGAAACAGTGTTATAACTACTCTATTATACATTACTATATGTCATCAGTTAAAAATATATAAACTCCATTCATATAGGAGTCATCCCTCTATGTCATTTTTAAGCAAACATTCCTTAATTTTACTGTGCTTTGTGCTTCAAATGGCATTATCATTCTTATTTTATTGTCTCGATATAATCAGTACAAATTTATCTCCTCATTCCTTGTTTAGTGATATTTTCTTGGTGCTGAATACCATGAAAATGCCAAGGCATTGTTCCCCTCCTCAAGTTCATTACAGATGCCTTATTCTTAGATGACTCACTTAATGATCTTCTCCCTAAGATGCTGAAACTTTGTTTCTGCATGATCTGAGTGTTCTAGTTCTTAGTTTTCATTTCCTGAAAAAAACTCTTGGTTCTTCTCACATTCAGTGTTTTATTAATTGTATCTATTATTTTATAGTATTGCTTAAGGAAACCTACTCTATAAAAAATGTGTATATTATTAATATCCCTTTTTATTTTCTTAAGATCCCTCATACCCAAATATTAAAAATTGATTATAAAGCAAAATGTTTTATTTTATATATTTATATTCTGTATCATCCTACTCAACAGCAAGGTTCAGTAAGGATAAATTCTCCAAGTGGCAAATGCTTTGCCTATTTATTCTATTTCAGACAGCAGAGTTTCATTTTAAAAAGTCACGCCATGAAGTCTAAAAGCTCTATGTCTATTTCAGTTGGATATTGGGGTTTACTTCACTTATAAATATCCTTGTATTTCTACCTGTGTCATTTTGACATGGACCCAAAAGGATAATGTTTCAGTGAATAAACTTTGGGTCTAGAATGCCTTCATTGGGTACTAAGGATCACATCTGTGTTACATTGGCAAGTTACTTAGTTACCCAATGCCTCAGTTGAAGCATTGATGACAAAGGATAATAATAGTAGTTTCTTCCTTACCTTGTTGTTATGAAAATCAGATATTACATTTTCTAAATGTTTAGTAATATTCTGACACAGTAAACACACATAAGCATTACTTATTAGTTAAAACTCTCTCTCTTTCTCTCTCTTCACCCCCTAAATCTTTTTCTCTCTCTCTTGACTTAGAATGAGTCATTGTAGTCAAGATCTTCTTGAGGAAGACAAACTGATATAGTGACTGAAGACCTGTACCTGTATTTACTAGATATACTTTTATATAACTAACCCTAGAGGATACCATATGGAGCCCAGTTCCAGTTCACTAAGGAGAGTGATAATCCTTAACAGTGTACTTAAAAGTTGCTGTCTACTGGATATCCTGTGTTGTGTGTTAGATGCTCAGTTGTTTCCGACTCTTTGCGATCCCATGGACTATAGCCTCCCAGGATCTTCTGTTCATGGGATTTTCCAGGCAAGGATACTGGAGTGGGTTGCCATTTTCTTCTCCAGGACTTGATATCCTATTCTGCTTTATTTTTCTTACTTATATTATAAGGTCTAGTGAGAGATGACCAATTCTTGCTTTAAGATTCAAGAAATTATACTTTGGTTTTGCTTATTCACTTTTTTCTTAGTTGTGGTTTCTTTTGCATTTCTTAGCTGTGGTTTCTTTGCCAGTCTTTTTATATGGAAAGTATTGGTTCTTCCAAAATATTGCACCAAATGTTGCCACTGATGTGACACCTAGTTCTCTCTCTACAGTTTTCAGATGATTTTAAGATAATCTAATGACTCAAAACTATAAAAGATATGGTAAGTTTAATAATTATTTCTAAATGTAATGGACATTTTAGTCTTTATATTGTGCAGATTTTGCCAATTTTAGTTTTTTTGTGACTTTTTTTTTCTTTCCACTAAAGAAATTTCACCTTTTAATAATTTTGCAAATGTTTTGTTGAGACATTAGTCTAATATTATCCATAAAAATAACATTTCTCTCCTCAATGGAAAAAATAAAGGAAACAGCATATCAGTCCAAAAATGGAAAATTTGACTATTTTTATTGAAGTGAATAAAATAGAGAATTTAGCAAGCTGGGAATATAAATACATGAATTTAAGGAAAAATAGACCTCTTGTTTAATAAGAGCTAACCTTCTAAGGGAAAGGCATCCTAAAATATTTGAGTTTTTCAGTACATATTTAATCCTTCAAAAATAATGACATTGAGCACACAAATATTATTTGATATTTTAAGGATCTTTATTTAAAATTTTTTAAAAAATCTGTAAGTTCTTTCCCCAAAGAATTTTGAAAATTATTGACAATCTGGACAGTCTTGTATGATAATACCATTTAACTGAAAAAAGGACAGTGGGAAAGAGAATAGTGAATAAAGGGCATTATTATTAAAATTTATGATTAAAATGAAGGTGTGATGAAAGTGAAAGTTTCACAGTCATGTCCGACTCTGCGACCCCAAGGACTATCCAGTCCATGGAATTTTCCAGGTCTGAATACTGGAATGGGTTGCCATTTCCTACTCCAGGGGATCTTCCCAACCCACGGATTGAACCTGGGCCTCTTGCATTGCAGGCAGATTCTTTATCATCTGAGCCACCAGGGAAACCCAATTTCAACATAGAAAACAGTAATTAATAGCTTGTATGTATTATAAATCTAGGGCTTCCCTGGTGCCTCAGTGGGTAAAGAATCCACCTGCAATGCAGGAGGCCTGGATACAATCCCTGGGTTGGGAAGAGCCCCTGGAGTAGGAAATGGCAACCCACTCCAGTATTCTTGCCTAGGAAATCCCATGGACAGAGGAGCCTGGCGGGGTACTGTCCATGGGTTAGCCAGTGAGTTGGACAGGACTGAGTATCTAACACTCACTCACTCTTCATTTCACTTTCACTTTCCAGTAGGCAATTCTAATATGAACTGGAAACTGCAAACTACTAGCCGCTGAGCCCTGGTTTATAGAGGGAAATTTGTATTCAAGAAACCAGTAGAGCTTTTGAGTTAATGCAGACTGTATCCCTGACTAGAGATTTACAAAAAGTCAAAGATAACACTAACACATACTTTCTGGAACAAAGGCAGGGTACAGTACTAGCTAGGTTCACTTAAAATGGGACAATGGAAATCTGTCTCTACATCTTTTAATATCTTAACCAGCATTATGAGAGACTGTAAATATAAGTAGTGTTGAGTTTTACTTGAAGTAAAGAGTCTGTTTTCAGAAAACCTCAGTTAAATAGGGGAGAAGGCAATGGCACCTGACTCCAGTACTCTTGTCTGGAAAATCCCATGGGCAGAGGAACCTGGTAAACTTCAGTCCATGGGGTCACTGAGGGTTGGACACAACTGAATGCCTTCACTTTCAGTTTTCACTTTCATGCTTTGGAGAAGGAAATGGCAACCCACTCCAGTGTTCTTGCCTGGAGAATCCCAGGGACAGGGGAGCCTGGTGGGCTGCCGTCTCTGGGGTCGCACAGAGTCGGACACGACTGAGGTGACTTAGCAGCAGCAGTTAAATAGATAGAGTTCAGTATCTTCTCTTTATACTTCTACCAGTTTTTGCCTCATTTCCATCTTCCCTATTTAATAGCTTCCCTTCTTATCTGTGCTCTCTCCTTATGGAGTAAAGACTTCATTCACTTGTAATTTCATTCACTTTTACCAACTCCTTTGCTCTCTTGTCTTTTCACCACACCAAATAGGCAAAAGGCCTACATATTGATTAGTAAAACTGTCATTGTGTTGTTGAAATGCAAACTCATTATCTCCAATAAATACTGGAGATATTAAATGAAGTAGTACCCCAATTTAACTTTAAATCCTCATTTTTCTTTGCCACATGTGTAGGCACGATATTAACATTTCTATCTTGTCCTATATCTAGAAGCTCAATTGTTGACCAGACTTCTGTTTTGACTTATACACTCGGCCACCACTCTGAGATGTCCTTGTTTGCTCTCGATGCTTAGTATGTGTTCTTTGTACCATGTACCTCTGTCAGATGGTATATGCCCAATTACTCTGTCTTCTGCGAGATATGCCTGTTTCATTTCTTGCTCATTTGTCTAGTTCAGAGCACAGAATAAATCTTGAATCACCCTTTTATCAGTTTGGGATCTCTAGGAACCTTGATCCAGGTAAACCATCTATTATGTCATGGATAAATATGCATTATCTCCATCTCTGAACCAGAGTTTGTAACCAACACGAAGTGCAAATCTATCATTCTGAGAGATTCTTAGAAGTTCCATCAAAAACTCTGGCTCATTCTTCCACTGTCCCCAGTTTACATGATTCTGTGCTTATTCTTATGGATGCTCTTCATATAGAACACATTCCTTCTTTTCATCTTATCTCCCATTCTATAAAAGTCTAGAATTCCTCCCTCTACATTAGAAGAATATGTGTAACTCCTGGGTCATTGAGGAATAATCTCTACATGAAAAGGAGACATCAGAACTCAGACAAGTTTCTTTCCAGACAGAAAGATCAATAGTTGAATAGTTTGCAGTCATCAAATACTTCTTTAGTTGGCTAGAGAGCAAATAATAGGATGCTTGCATGCCTCTACCTGGTATACTGGTGATCTTTCTAAATGGTGCTTACTCAGACTGAGACTCCAGCTGCCTGGATTCACACCACTATTTCTCCATATCTACATCCATAACATTTTTAATCTTGTCTAGTGTTAGAGAAAAATGAATCCATAAGAAGACAGCTAAACCTTTCTTATGCTTAGTCTATGACTTTTAAACTACATAAACAAATATTTGTGTCTTCACTTTCTTGTTACAGGAGTGAAAACTTAGACTGAGTTGTTTGCTTTGGAAGACTGGCTGTCTCATGCCCTCATTACATGATCATCTCTCATCAACCCTTCAGGTGTCAGCAGAGTGTATGTTCTCTGGGATGATTTCCTCATTCCTCTTAGACTGGATTTGATGCCATTTCCTGGGAGAGTTCTCATCCTGACTTTATCTCCATCATAGCAATACTTACCACGCTGCCAATATTAAACCTCCACCATCTGTTTCTCTCTCTTCTCCAATACACCGTAGATGGTGTAGATGCAGAGACTGTGGGTTTTCCTTCTTTGCATCCTAAAATTATAGGCAAGACTTTGCAGAGAGCCTTCCCTTGTGAATATGTTGAAATGAAATTGAATATTCACAACTGGACTTGACTGACCTCATTAATTTGAAAGTGCGGTAGGGTTCTGCCTCTGTGGAATATTTAGAGAACATCCAGTTCTCTCAAAATATCAGAAAAAAATTTGTGAATATTCTGCCATTGGTATTTTTGTACATCCACAGTGCAATACATTCTCTAAAATGGTACATGAAGCAGCAGGGTGACTACTGAGTTAAATAAATAATCTAAAAATGTTTTGGATCACACCATAAACAACTTTCCTTACTGTTAACAGCATTTGAGGAAAGCACATCAAAAATATACTCTGCTGCATAAAACAAAGTGACAGTCTAATTTTAGTCTCAAAATATGGTTATAATAAGGAAGTTACAAAAGGAATTTTGGTTCCCTTAAGATTTGGTATGTAAAAATAATTTGATAGGTGCAAATTTTAAATATCTCTTTTGTACCCTGAGGCTTGTTTGTAAGATCTGTGTAATTGTGTAAGATCTGTATAATTTGAGGAAATGATGACTGGAGGTCTTAACTGCTATTAATATGGATGGCACCTATAAACACATCATGATATTAAACATTATTAGCAAATATATAAATAAAGAGAATCAGATACCAAAAAGCATTACAAATAATCACTCTTATCCCCAATGTCTGGACAAAAAAGAATCTAAAGACATTCTAAATTTGTTGGTTATCAATTTAATATGTTAAACCCTATTATTAAGCTTCAATACATAACTTACCAGGGTCATCACTGCCAACTCATTAATATAAGTTGTCTTTAGAACTACAGAAACACTGTAGTGAAACACTATAAACTAGTGAAACACTGTGGACTCATTTAAGAAAGGAGCCCAGTGAGATACAGTACAGCAAGAGCATTCCCCATATTGAACCAGGGATTCTAGTGACTAATTCTACTGCATTTGAACTGCACCCACATAGCTTGCTTTTGAAATAGTAGCAGTATTATAATTTCACAATTTACAAGTAAATTCATAATATATAATATACATGCTCATTAGTGAAGATCAGCATATGAAATTTGACAAGTTATTAAAGTTTTCCAATTTAAGATCTATTTATAAAAATGACAGTAGTAGTAAATATTAATACATTTTAGTATCATTATAAAATGTATGAGGTGAGGTGAAGTCGCTCAGTCGTGTCCGACTCTTTGCGACCCCGTGGACTGTAACCTACTAGGCTTTTCCGTCCATGGGATTCTCCAGGCAAGAATACTGGAGTGGATTGCCATCTCCTTCTCCAGGGGATCTTCCTGACCCAGGGATCGAACCCGGGTCTCCTGCATTGGAGGCAGACGCTTTAACCTCTGAGCCACCATAAAATGTATGGGCATAGAAAATTTTTAGAAATTTTCAAAAGCTATTTGACATCTATAGCCCTTTCATTCAGATTGCTGTTGGTCAATCACTAAGTCAAATCTGACTCTTTCCTACTCCATGGACTGTAGCACACCAGATTGCCCTGTCATTTACGGTCTCCTGGAGTTTGCTCAGGTTCGGCTCATTCAGATAAGTGATATAAAAGAAAAAAAAACTCTGAATATTACAGAAGCAGTTCCAAATGATTATTTTCTAAGTATATAAAACATTCAGTTCATAAACAATCTTTATGGAAACAGTATCAACAGCATTGAGAATGAATGGTCATTTTGAAGAATGAATACAAAACAACTAATATTATGTCAACAGTAGGATGATCAATGGCGATTTTTCAGTTTTTTGTTGTTGTTGATTTTGTTGCCCCAAAATAATGTGTCATCTCCTTATAAAGCACTTCCACACACACACACACACACACACACACACACATCACACACATCACACAGCATAAACAGCAGAAGGTACAACTGACTGATAGTAGATCTTTGATCAGTTCACTTCAGTTCAGTCGTTCGGTCATGTCCTACTCTTTGCGACCCCGTGGAGTGCAGCACGCCAGGCTTCCATGTCCATCATCAACTTCCGGGGCTTGTTCAAACTCATGTCCATCAAGTTGGTGATGCCATCCAACCATTTCATCCTCTGTCTTCCCCTTCTCCTCCTGCCTTCAATCTTTCCCAGCATCAGGGTCTTTTCCAATGAGTCAGTTCTTTGCATCAGATGACCAAAGTATTGGAGGTTCAGCTTCACCATCAGTCCTTCCAATGACTATTCAGGACTAATTTCTGTAGAATGGATTGGTTGGATATCCTTACAGTCCAAGAGACTCTCAAGAGTCTTCTCCAACACCACAGTCCAAAAGTATCAATTCTTTGGCCCTCAAATTTCTTTATGGTCCAATTATCACATCCATACATGACTACTGGAAAAACCATAACATTGACTATACAGACCTATATTGACAAAATCCTGTTTCTGCTTTTAAATATGCTGTCTAGGTTTCTCGTTTTCTTCCAAGGAGTAAACATCTTTTAATTTCATGGCTGCAGTCACCATCTGCAGTGACTTTGGAGCCCAAGAAAATAAAGTCTGTCACTGTTTCCATTGTTTCCCCATCTATTTGCCTTGAAATGGTAAGACCAGATGCCATGATCATTGTTTTATGAATGTTGAGATTTAAGCCAGCTTTTTCACTCTCCTCTTTCACTTTCATGAAGAGGATCTTTAGTTCCTCTTCACTTTGTGCCGTCAGAGTGTTGCCATCTGCATATCTGATGTTAATTGATATTTCTGGTAATCTTTATCCAGTTTGTGTTTTATCCAGCCCGCCATTTTGTGTGATGTACTCTGCATATTAGTTAAATAGTCAGGGTGACAATATATAACCTTGACATACTCCTTTCCCAATTTGGAACCATCCTGTTGTTCCATGTCACATTCTAACTGTTGCTGCTTGTCCTGTATACATGTTTCTCAGGAGGCAGGTCAGGTGGTCTCTTTAAGAATTTTCCACAGTTTGTTGTGATCCACAAAGTCACAGGCTTTAGCGTAGTCAATGAAGCAGAAATAGATGTTTTTCTGGAATGTTCTTGCTTTTTGTATGATCCACGGGATGTGGGCCTTTGATCTCTGGTTCCACTGGCTTTTCTAAACCGAGCTTGAACATCTGGAAGTTCTTGGTTCACATAATGTTGAAGTCTCACTTGGAGAATTTTGAGCATTACTTTTCTAGCATATGAGATGAATGCAATTGTGAGGCAGTTTGAATATTATTTGGCATTGCCTTTCTTTGTGATTGGAATGAAAATTGACTTTTTCCAGTCCTGTGGCCACTGCTGAGTTTTCCAAATTTGCTGGCATATTGAGTGCAGCACTTTCATAGCATCATCTTTTAGGATTTGAAATAGCTCAGCTGGAATTTCATCACCTCCATTAGCTTTGTTCATAGTATGCTTCCTAAAGCCCACTTAACTCCACCCCAAGTTATCTGGCTCTAAGCTAGTGATCATACCATCATATTTGTCTGCATCATGAAGATCTTTTTTGCATAGTTCTTCTGTGTATTCTTGCCACCTCTTTTTAATATCTTTTCCTTCTGATAGGTCCATACTGTTCCTGTCCTTTATTGTGACCATCTTTGCATGAAATGTTCCCTTGGTATCTCTAATTTTCATGAAGAAGTCTCTAATCTGTCCCATTTTGTTGTTTTCCTCTATTTCTTTGCATTGATCACTGAGGAAGGCTTTCTTATCTCTTCTTGCTATTCTTTGGAACTCTGCATTCAGATGGATATAGCCTTCCTTTTCTCCTTTGCCTTTCGCTTCTCTTTTTTCCTCAGCTATTTGTAAGGCCTCCTCAGACAGCCAATTTGCCTTTGTGCATTTCTTTTTCTCAGGGATAGTTTTGATCTATTCCTCCTATATGGTGTTACAGGAGAAGACACTGGCAACCCACTCCAGTACTCTTGCCTGGAAAATCCCATGGATGGAGGAGCCTGGTAGGCTGCAGTCCATGGAGTCGTTAAGAGTCAGACTGAGCGACTTCACTTTCACTTTTCAGTTCATGCAATGGAGAAGGAAATGGCAACCCACTCCAGTGTTCTTGCCTGGAGAATCCCAGGGACAAGGGAGCCCGGTGGGTTGCCATCTATCAGGTCGCACAGAGTCGGACATGACTGAAGTGACTTAGCAGCAGCAGCAGCATGGTATTATAAACCTCTGTCCCTTCTTCAGGCACTCTGTCTATCAGATCTAACCAGTTGAATCTATTTGTCTCTTCTACTGTATAATCATAAAGGATTTGATTTAGGTCATACCTGAACGGTCTACTGGTTTCCCCTACTTTCTTCAATTTAAGTCTGAATTTGGCAGCAAAGAGTTCATGATCTGAGCCAGAGACAGCTCCTGTTCTTGTTTTTGCTGACTGTATAGAGCTTCTCCATCTTTGTCTATAAAGAATATAATCAATCTGAAATCAGAATTGACATTTTTTGAGTCTCTTGCCTGGAGAATCCCAGGGACAGAGGAGCCTGGTGGGCTGCCGTCTATGGGGTCGCACAGAGTCAGGCATGACTGAAGCGACTCAGCAGCAGCAGCAGCAGCAAGGGTCTCATGGTTAGTATTTTTAAATACAAGTTCTAATGACTTAGTTTTAAATTTCCATTATCTCCAGACTTTTTTTTTTAGGACATCAATGGTTTATTTGACAGGGGGTACCTCCAGACTTCTAAGTAATTCAGAATGAATTCTTATCTGCATTGTATCTGTTTAGAAAAGGTAAGCCTTACCTTCTTAGATAAAAGGAATCTGTATAACAGTAAAAATCTTTTTCAAATAATTTTTTCTGCAAATATGGATGGTGCTAGAAATATTGAAATTTCAGTTAAGTGTTCAAACACACTCTTAAACTTCACAGGAATTACAGATATTTTTCTCTTGGGGTGTAGCTTCAGTGACATAGACAAGAAATAAAGTACTTAATATAGCACTTAATGTATGTTTTTAAGACTGTAAGATATTTCTTACAACTACCAGAAATATTTAGTTGTCATTGTGACATTGTTTTAATTATTTACTCAAGTATTTTTATCTACTTTAATGCTACTCTGAGAGTTGTTATAGATGCTCTTACAGGAGAAGACACAAATTAAAAGTTTAGAATTGATTTTAATTTCCCTGGGAAGCCTCTTGATGTGTCCTCCAAGTAAAAGAATGAAGTCAATCCTTTTTACCTTGCCCATTATTCTGAGATCTAAATCGACACTACAGAGGGATTTTGTTATTGTCATTACAAAGCAACAAAAATAATTAGCTACAAGGAGGAGCACTTTGGTGACAAGCATGAAAATGATTAGGATAAGAACTTACAAATGTGACTCTTCTGTTGTCATGCCTAATTTTGATCCCTCCTAGTTGAAACAAAACATTTACCTATGCTAACTGTACTTTTGATATGTTTCCCTGCTTAGACTAGAATATCCTCTCCTACTGCTTTTCATAACAATATTTTCCTTATACTTCCTATGTCAACTTTTCTTCAAAGTATTTTTGGATTCCATTATTTAGAACTAAGGGCTTCCCTGGTGGCTCGGGTGGTAAAGAATCTGCCTGCGATGCGGGAGAACCAGGTTTGAACCCTGGGTCTGAAAGATCCCTTGGAGAAGGGAATGGCTAGCCGTGGCATTACGCTTGCCTGGAGAATTCCATGAACTGAGGAGCCCGCAGGGTACAGTTCTATAGGGGTTGCAAAGAGTCAGATATGACTGAGTAATTAACACTTTGACTTTTTACTTTTTCACTTCATCAGGGTAGTTATCAGTTCAGTACAGTCGTTCAGTCATCTCCGACTCTGTGACCCCCGGACTGCAGCATGCCAGGCTTCCCTGTCTATCACCAACTCCCAAAGCTTGCACAACTCATGTCCATGGAGTTGGTGATGGCATCCTACCGCCTCCTCCTCTGTCGTCCCCTGCTCCTATCTTCAGTCTTTCCCAACATCAGGGTTATTTCCAGAGAGTCAGTTCTTCACATCAGGTGGTCAAAGTATTGGAGTTTCAGCTTCACCATCAGTCCTTCCAATGAACACTCAGGACTGATCTCATTTAGGATGGACTGGTTGGATCTCCTTGCAGTTCAAGGGACTCTTTAAGAGTCTTCTCCAACACCACAGTTCAAAAGCATCAATTCTTTAGCTCTCAGCTTTTTTCATAGTCCAATTCTCATATCATACATGACTACTGGAAAAAAACAGCTTTGACTAGATGGACAGTTCCTCTTTTAAGAAGGTACATCACTGAGACAGATTTTAATGTTTATGAAACAATTATAAATATTTATTTTAACTGTCCTAAGCACATTTTTGATTCTTAAATAATAACTAAATAATTATACTTTATCTTAAATGTCAAGATAAGGACTTTCCTCTGCATTTTAGAAACAGTAAAATCAGTCAAAGGATGTGAAGGTGAAGTCGCTCAGTCGTGTCCGACTCTTTGCGACCCCATGGACTGTAACCTATTAGGCTTCTCCGTCCATGGGATTCTCCAGGCAAGAATACGGGAGTGGATGAGGTGAAAACAAGTATCAGGCTTATATTTGAAAATAACTCATGATTTGAAGGGGATAACAGTCAGTATACAGAAGCCAGTTAAGAAACCATTTCCCACATACTTCAAAATAATTCTGTAATAAAGTCTTTTCAAGTAAAAAAAAAATAATAAATTGAACTGAATATGAAAAAAATAGTAAGAATTTAAAAAATAATTTGTCCAGCCAAATTAAATCTTACCTGTATTAAAAAAAAAAAAAGAAAACCATTTCTGTAATTTAGAGGAGAGATAATGGTAAACAGCACAAGAAAGATCTCTGTTGAAATAGAAGGCAGTGAATAGAATATAAATGATATCTGTGAGGAAAAATGCTAGTGTAAAAGGATACACTTGATGTTTGGAGGGGGTGAAAAAAAAATGAAAGTCAGCCAGTTGTGTCCGACTCTTTGTGACCCCATGGATTATACAGTCCATGGAATTCTCCAGGCCAGAATACTGGAGTGGGTAGCCTTTCCCTTCTCCAGGGGATCTTCCCAACCCAGGGATTGAACCCAGGTCTCCCATACTTTGGGTGGATTCTTTACCAGGTGAGCCACAAGGGAAGCCCAAGAATGCTGGAGTGTATAGCCTATCCCTTCTCCAGCTGATTTTCCCAACGCAGGAATTGAACCGCAGTCTCTTGCATTGCAGGCAGATTCTTTACCAACTGAGCTATTAGGGAAGCCAGGAAGGGGGTGAGATGAGGAAGAAATACAAAGGTGGTTCCTGAATCCTTGAAATGTGTGACTAGATCAATAATGGTATCTTTCATTAAAACAAGAGCATACAGGGGGAAGGCCAGATTTAGGGTATAAGGTGATTATTGTTTAGGTCTATAATACTCTTTTTGGTGTGTATATGTTTCCAACATATGTGGTTAAATGGAAGATACAATCGGTTCAATTATTCATGTAAGTATGTTATATACTTACGTTTATGTAAGGGTTCTGTGACACATCACCCAAGAAGAGGATAGAACAATTCTCAGCCCAACAAAATGAAAATATAACTATAATAATTCATTAAATTAAAAAAATAAATAATGCAACGTTGAAAATGGGCTATTAAAAGCCGCAGAAACAAAGAATAAGGAGCAAATATCAGCATCATCCATTCATAAAGGGGTCTGGCCAGGTGTTGCCATATTTTGAATAAAGATCAATTTATCTAATTGGATGCCATTAAGTATTTGAGTGATATTATTAATTTCTTTTCCTTCTTCTGGTCTCACAAAGCCATCATTACATTATAATTTGACTTTTTCATTTCTCAAAAGAGAGAGGATACATTCATGTAAGGACTTGGTATTTGGGTCTTAAGCAGTGATGGTTCTGTTTATAGATGAACCCGTCTCATTTCACACATCAGTCTTGTGAACTTGGTTAATGGCAGCTTGGTCCTGAGAAATTGACTTGTTCTTGGTTGATTACAGAATCAGATTTCTTTGTATGCAAGCAAAGGGAGAAATTCTGGAATCCATATAAAATACTGAAGTATAGTCCTCCAGGATAGCTTATGACAGAAAAATATTCTATGACATTTACTTCTCTGTAATAACGTCTCTCATCGGATGTGAGTTTTTTATTTCCTTTTTTACACTTGCAAGTCTTCATTTAATGTATTATTATAAGTAAATTGTAGACAGATATCATTTATTTTCCATAGCACCTAGCAAATTGCTCTAGACATATTGACTACTGAAAATACAATAAAATTTTAAATGTTTATACAATTTTATTGCTATGAAATTGAGCAGAGCATTATTTGCTTGGCAGCAGACTTTATATTTGATAAGTCCTATCCATTTACTTATTGAATTATCTTGTCCTGGAAATTAAAACCATGAGAGGTAAGATATTATTATAAATTTGATATACTTTCAAGATTTTTCATTTTAACTGATATTGGCTAAAAATGAAAAGTTCTTAACTATAGTTGAATGCTTTAGTGAAATTAACATTCATGGGAAGCATGGTTGTTATGTAGCCTCAAAGAACAGATTGCCCATAACATGCTCTGTTTGTGATGGGGTATTAAAGACCAGCTCTCATAATTTTTCACTCTACATTTACAGATTTGGTTCTGCTGACAGAATACTGGAAATGTAATTAAATGTTTAGCTTAATTAAAATGGAAAATAAAGCTTGTTCTCTGAAATTCAGTGTAACCTCCAAAGTGGCAAATGTGGTTATGTATCTCAAAGGCATGTACAGTGGTGTTCTACATGTACATATTTTTCTAATAAGCAAATATAGTTATGCTTGTATATTGCACAGTTCTCAAAGCTAACTGGTGTTTTCAACACAAATGATGTATATTCAAAATTCATATAAAGTTTAAAGTACTATTCAGATACTCAAATTAGTCAAATTTTGCTTATCAAATTGATGGAATGTGGTACAGACTGAAAAACCCACAGAAGACATATCTACATTAGGTGTAGGCCAAATTTATTTTTGAAATGGGCCAGATAGTAAATATTTTCAGCTTTCTGGGCCATATGGTCTCTGTCAAAACTGCTCTATTCTATTCTAAGCGGAAAGCAGCCAAAGACTGTAATCAAATGGGCATGACTGTGTTTCAATAAATCTTTATTTATGAATGCTGATATTTGAATTTTATATTGTCTCATTTCACTAAATATTCTTTATTTTTCTTAACCATTTAAAAATATAAAATAAATATTAGTCTACACACCATGCACAAATATGTGGAGGTCTTAACTTGTCTTGCAAGCCTTAGTTTGTAGACTAATAATCTACAAGCACACCACTATTTCCACTTAGGTACTTCAATCCAAATATTCAATAAGCACCTTTGATCTCAGCTCCTGGCGTTTTTTGGCTTGCTTATATGATCTATTCACTTTAGTATTTCTTTTCATCTATGAACATGTACTTTATTGTTTCTCAATCTTGAGTCATGTTTAAAAATTTCTCCCACATTCAAATTTTTATGGATATTTAGCTGTATTTTTATCAGCGTTTAACGTGTTCAATTTTTTGTAGAATCGTATATTTATTCAACAAATTTGCCATGCACAGATCAGTTTA
>SJYT01016250.1:100004-129529 GCA_006410635.1 Cephalophus harveyi | reverse complement strand
AGGGCAGGAGGAGAAGGGGATGACAGAAGATGAGATGGTTGGATGGCATCACCGACTCAATGGACATGGGTTTGGGTGGACTATGGGAGTTGGTGATGGACAGGGAGGCCTGGCATGCTGCCCTTCATGGGCTCACGAAGAGTTGGACATGACTGAGCAACTGAACTGAACTGAACTGATTGTTTACTTCCTTAGGTATTTTATTGTTAGGTATTTTATTTTTGAGGCCATTGTAAGTGGATTGTTTTCCTTTAGAATTGAATGGTTTTCATTTAGAATTTAATGAAGTATTCAAGTATTTCAACCTGAAGATTTATATTTTTCTTGCATCATGGGAAATTTTTATTTATTTTATTTACCTCTAAAATTACTTTATTATTTCATGTATGACCTATCCATTTTTATACTGATATGGTCTTCGTTATTTTTGTAGTCACTTCTGGTGTGTTCAATTTCTCAGGCTTTTTGTTCTGGATGATTAATGTGCTTTGTATATGGTCATTCTATTACTCCTTTTTTTTTTTTTAAGTATTCTCTATCCCAAAGTGTTATATATTCATTTTAAAGGTGACTAAGGTTTCATCTTAGACCTGAGTTTAGTTTCCCTCAAATTCTTCTTAATTCTTGAATATCCTTTCATATTTATAAAAAATAAAGTTGATGTATAAAATATTAGGTTACTATACAATTAAATTATTCTTTCCTATCAACCTCTTCCTTTAGAAGGAGTGTTAATTAAAGTAATTATGTAAGTTGAATATTTAAGTCTTCCTTTAGTTTTCATGCATTTGAAGAAAACAAGACAGGTCAAGGACATGTTCATTTGCCAAAATATGAGGATTTGACTTTGATGTAATAGTCATTCTGTCCTCCTTGTGAGGAATAAGAGATACCTTAGGAGCCTAGGTTAAAGCGTCGGCCAGCGATGCAGGAGACCCGGGTTCGATCTCTGAGTCTGGAAGATCTCCTGGAGAAGGAAATGGCAACCCACTCAAGTATTCTTGCCTGGAGAATCCCATGGGCGGAGGAGCGTGGTGGGCTACAGTTCATGGGGTCGCAAAGAGTCGGACATGACTGAGCGTCTTCACTTCACTTCACTTCACTTAGGAGCCTATTGTTGGAGCCCTGGTGAGAGAGAATGGTAGCTTGGACTTGTGAAGACACTGAAAGGCAATTCACTCAGATTCAGAAGGTGTTATGGACTTGTTGATGGATTTGAATATTAAAAGTGCTAAACGAAGGGTAATATCTAACATCTTGGATTGGGAGCAAAAGCAAAGTAGTTAACATTAAATAAGAAAAGATTTATTGTGGTAAGGGACTTCCCTTGTAGCTCTGTTGGTAAAGAATCTGCCTGCAATTCTGGAGACCTGGGTTCAGTTCCTGGGTCGAGATGATCCCCTGGAGAAGGAAATGGCGCGCTACTCCAGTATTCTTGCCTGGAGAATCCCATGGACAAAGGAACCTGGCAGGCTACAGTCCATGGAGTTGCAAATAGTGTACGTGCTATTTAAAATTGTTTGTGCATATATTTTGGGATTTCCTGGTGGCTTAGATGGTAAAGAATCTACCTACAGTGTGAGAGACTGAAGTTTGATCCCTGGGTTGGGAAGATTCCTTGGAGAAGGGCATGGCTACCCACTCCATTATTCTTACCTGAAGAATTCCATGGACAGAGGAGCCTGGTTTGCTGAGTCAGATTGCAAAGAGTCAGACATGACTGAGCAACTAACCCTACTGTTGGAATATGAGGAAAGATTAAGAATATGAATGGTAGACTATATTAGGAACAAGTAGTTTACTAGATTTTCTGACAAGAAATTGTTTATTTATTTTGAAAATGGAATTGATATGAGGTTACATATGGACAGACCTAAAAACAAAATTGTTGTAGCATAAAGAAGAGATAAAATGTTTAGAAATGGTCATCACGGAATATTTTAAAGAAACAGTTTGGAAATACAGTACAGTTACTGTATTTGTAAAGTCATTTATCCATTTGAGATTTGTGTTTTAAATTTAAAGTCAGAATAATTTATAAAGCAGTCTGATATTTCTCCAACAGGTTAGAGCTATAAAATTCTTATTTTCATCTTCTACCTCACAACCCTCCAATTCACACAGACACACAAGGAAGGCCACTAACTGATATTTACATATGTTGTAATTTCCATAAAATTTGCAGATTTACATGACTTTTGCAGTCTTGAGACACCTTTTCAACTTCTTAATAATAAAAATTTGAATCCTTTACAGAGGTGTTAATGTGCATTCATCTTTCTTTCCACCTCTTGATATATAGTTGTTAAAACTTATATTTGGACAAAATGACTCAGTCAAAATTAGGCAGAAGCGACAGCGATTATGTCCTAAAATAATTAAGTTCACAATAATCAATTTCAGTGTAAGTAGTGATCACTTTGCAGGAAACACACCCAGTAAGTGAATTGCTTCTTTTTGCTTGAGTTCCTTTTCTGACTTTTTGTCTGTTTCCCATACTCACTGTTGTGCTCTACAGGTTCTGTGATTGGCAAACCAATCCCCTTTATCTCCAGGCTCCGATTTTTGTCCTCTGGAAATTTGAAATAGAGAAAATCTATATCTTCTCTGAACAGATTGTGGATGGCAGCAGATCCCTTCTTTAGTCTTGTCTTTCACTTTTCAAAGATGCAGGGCATCTCAATAGCACAAGATGTCAACAAATGAACCCTATTGCTATCACCCCAGATCATACCCTGTTTTTCTTTCGTAACTTTTTTCTTCCTGTTGCAGTTACTTTTAGCTTAGTAATGTTTAGGAAGATGACATTTATATGCATAGACTTTGGTAGAGTGATAATAGTGACTGAAAGTCTGTGTCTAATTTTATAGCTAATTGAGTATATACTGTTATCAGATACTGTAATAGGTGAATTACACAAATTACTTTCCTCAACATATGTATTCACCACAATTTCTCCTCCAGAAATGAGCTATTTTACCATCAAAAGATGTGCTGAGAACCAGTGCTTATCAATGTCAACACTAAATAACAGGTAATGCCAGAATTTGACCCGTTGGTCTCTATCTAAAATCTAAGCATTTGATTTCAAGAAAATAATGCTTTTTGGAAAAAAAAAAAAAAAAGGAATGGCATAAATATTTTACACTAAGGACAACTACTATGCAATATATTCAATAAGGTTCTAGGGGATATTCAGAAATAGTTGATTAAATGAGGTCAATATTTCAATACAAAACTTCTATCATTGGGTTCCTCTTATATGCAAAGTAAAATTCTAAACATAGTCAAAATGTTCTAGAAAGATTTAGGGTACTTTAGAAAGGAGACATTCTGGTTTAAAGAATGTGGTAAGAAAACCATCAATGTCAATGACTAGCTAGCAATGATGTGCAGAACATATGTTTATTGACAATATATGTAAACCTGCCAACTATTGAGTATTAGCAGCTTAAGAAATCTTTAGATAGGCAAGGGAACACAATGACAGTCCTTTCTGGCAATGACTTGTGGTGTACATATATGTTGTAGTAGGAATGCAATATTCTGATAATATTAGTACTTACAGTTTGATGTGGCTACCCTAAGGGCCAAACATTGAGTAAAGCAATGAACTTAAAGTTTGAATTTCCAGCGCTGTCTTTAGTCTGTCCTGCGATCCTCACAGCCTATGGTAACCAAGACACTGGACTTACACAGCACAAGAGACCTATACAGAAATTGTTTCAGCATATCACACAAAATTGATTTGCAGTAAAAATTGAGAAGACTAATAAGTCACACTGAGATTCAGGAAAATGAAATCGATTTTGATCTGACCAATCTTCCTAGAGTCCCGAATTAACACTGGCCATACGAAATTAGGCTTCCAGGGTGTCTTAGGTGGTAAAGAGCCTGCCTGCAGGGCAGGAGACTGGGAATCAATTCCTGAGTTGGGACGATCCTCTGGAGAAGGAAATGGCAACCCACTCCAGGATCCTCACCAGGAAAATTCCATGGATGGAGGAGCCTGGAAGGCTATAGTCCATGAGGATGCAAAGAGTCTGACATGACAGAGAGACTTCACTTACATGAAATTTACTTTGGACACCATTTTGTAGTCAATACTTCAGAGACACTGTTCTCCTTCTAGCTTGTTCTCTTCATTATGGAGTTGATGGCCTCTGTAAATATTATAAACTTATAAACATAATCAGACTTTCTGTGATAATCTAAGTTTTCTCTCAAAGTAGCAGTATAGAAAAACTTTATTATATATCAGCCTCCTTTACTATTATGCAGTCAAACACATATACACCTACACTTCAGGGTAAGAGAAGATGATAGAATCCACATTTCAATGTATTGCTTTCAATATACTCTCTAACTTTATGATTAATTATACATGCATCCTACTTGGAAATTCTTTTATAAACAACTCTGAATAAGCAAAGAAATGGTAAAGTATAACTAATCAGACATTTCCAAATGAAGAGCAAGCTTCTCATGCATTAAAATAAAAAAAAAGTCCAGTTTTGCAAGCTGTAGACTATGCAAATCTCTACTGAGTTATATATTAGTCTATATTTAATTGGACATTTTTTTTCATAGTGGCCACATTACCTTTGAGTTTCCAATTTTTACATTGCCAGCTTTTGTACAGTGTGAGAGAAATGTTGTTCATCATCAACATAAAATTTTGTTTAATTCTGTTTTGATCTTTGTGATTTGTTTCTTTGTACTAATTTGAGGTTTTGCTTTCTCTTCTTTTTCTAGTTCCTTTAGGTATAAGGATAAGTTGTTTATTTGAGAGTGATTTTGTAAATCATCAGGTTATGGTTTACCAGTGTTTTCTAATCATCTCTTCAGGCTCCTTTTAAATACAGTCTGTCTCTTCTCTCTTTTCCAATCCCTTCCTTCTTTCTCCTTTTCTCTCTACTTCTCTCACCACCTAGTATGTCTTTATCATTGGTCCTGCTTAGGGGCTGCAGCAGCTTTTATCATTAGTGATATTGTCTGAAGAAGATTCAAAAATTATATCTCTCGCTCAAAGCTATTTCCTAAACTGCAGTTCAATGATTCTTAGAGACTCTTGTGAGAGAAAGCAATGGCACCCCACTCCAGTACTCTTGCCTGGGAAATCCCATGGATTCCATAGTAGGCTACAGTCTGTGGGGTCGCAAAGAGCTGTGCATGACTGAGAAACTTCACTTTCACTTTTCAATTTCATGCACTGGAGAAGGAACTGGCAACTCACTCCAGTACTCTTGCCTGGAGAATCCCAGGGATTGGAGCCTGGTGGGCCGCCGTCTATGGGGTCGCACAGAATCAGACAAGACTGATATGACTTAGCAGCAGCAGCAGCAGCAGAGACTCTTGTATAACTAACTCTTCATGGTGTCTAGCTAAGACCTCAACATCAGCATCATTCCAATCTGAATCTATATAATTTGCTACCCAGGTGCTGTTTCCTTTCTTCTTCCTGCTAATAACAGCATCATTTTTTCTTCAGGACTAAGCTTGAAAACTCTGATTCATTCTTAGTTCCATTAGTGAAAGTAAAAGTGAAAATGTTAGTTGCTCAGTCCTATCCTACTCTTTAGGACCCTATAGACTGTAGCTAGTCAGGCTCCTCTGTCTATGGAATTCTCCAAGCAAGAATAGTGGAGTGGGTTGCCATTTCCTTCTCCAGGAATTTTCCCAACCCAGGGATTGAACCTGGGTGTCCTGCATTGCAGGCAGATTCTTTGCCATCTGAACCCCATTATGGTATAGTTAATTATTTCTCTAAATAAATTACATGTACCTTTCTCTTTTCCATTTTTCTACCAAATTAAAGACATTCACTATATCTTTATGGATTATAGCTATAAATGTCCAAAAGCTTTATCATCTTGCAACTCAGCATGCAGAGATATAATCAACCACCTCATATTTAACCAATATATTTTGATTATCTATTAAAGTCTTCGAAAGTGTGGGCAAGTGTCCCTGCCAGACCAACTCCGTCCTAACAGTGAGGACTTGCTCTGATCTCTCTACTTTGACAGTTAAATTGCAAAAGCAATCATCTAGCATGGAAATTCAGAACTCATGGTGACTGACAATCATCTTTCTGCATAAATAGCAAAAGTGTAGGCAAGGGATGATGGTGGAATATGGCAGATTTTAAAAAGGAAGAACTTGAGACAGGGCTCAGTGGATGGTTTGTGAATTATTAATAAAGTAAATGAGTTGAAGTTGATCTATTGGATTGATGGTAATGACGAGGTCCCACACGCTTCCACATTCAGATAGGCCCCATATTTGGCTAAATGTTGTCATGGCCATCTTGAAAATCTTAATGTTTAACAAATCCCTGTATTTTCTAACAAATCCCTGTATGTTCACTCTTCACCCTTCCTCAAATTGTGCAGCTGGTCATGAGGTGAGGACAAACATCAAAGCTAATATCAGGATTCTATTTGGACAGTTGTGTGTGTGTGTGCATGTTATCAATTCTATTCTCTAACCTCATTTCAAAGAGGTTATGAAAATAATTTACCAGTTTCTTAATATGTGAAAAATGTTGTCCATACATACATAGCTTATAGGATCTATGATGTTGCATTGCAGGTTAGTGATTTCTATGTGTTTTTTTTTTTTTTCCCTAAAGCCAGAAAATCTGCCTTACTTCTTTATAATCTGTCAGTGGAACTTACATCAGTACTTGCTATATGATACTCTGTATGTATTTTCTGAATGAACCTCTTTATGCACACAAGAACACTTACATATTTGCATTTGTGTATATACATATGTGGCCTTCTCAGGTAGCTCAGTGATAAAGAATCCTCCTGCCAGTGCAGGAGATATAGATTTGATCCCTGGGTCAGGAAGATCTCTTGAAAAAGGAAGTGACAAACCACTCCAGTATTCTTGTCTGAAAATCCCATGGACAAAGGAGCCAGCAGGCTAGAGCCTATGGGGTCACAAACTGTTGAATGCATTTAGGGACTAAATAACAACAATAAAATGATACATATGTGTGTATGTATGCATCTATTATATTTATATATAAACACAAAGTTTTAAACGTATATAAATTTATAAACACATACACGCATGTGGGCTCACTGACTAAGTCATGTCTGACTCTTGCAGCCCCACGCAATGTGTTCCGTATGGTATCAGGGCACTCACACAAGCACTTAAGGTTCACAGACATGATGGTGGTGGTCTACTCACTAAGTCACATCTGGTTCTCACAACCCCGCACAAGTGTAGCCCACCAGACTCCTCTGTCCATGGGATTTTCCATGCAAGAACACTGGCGTGGGTTGCCATTTCTTTGTCCAAGGGATGTTCCCAACTCAGAGATTGAATCCATGTCTCCTGCATTGGCAGCTGGATTCTTTACCACTGATTCATCTGGGAAGTCCATAAGCATGTACACACAGACATTTTTTTGGCTAAATGTGACAAGTATAGAAATTCATATTGAATTCAATTTTCTGAATGTCTTCCAATCATTAAAACAATTTAAGTCCATTATATTCTCAATTAGCAATAGCATACTAGGAGAATGGATATGGTCAGAAAGTTATGAGAAGAATATAAAGAAGCAGCCAATAAATATCCTAGTAATCACACAAATAGAAATTAAAACAATGACATAATTTAAGCCACTGAGTAAGCAAATTGAAAAAGAGATATTCTTGCTCAAGACTAGTGAGGAACCAATTAATCTTTTACTCTTCTTAATGGTTCTTGGGAGCAATAACATTATCATGTGTTTTAAGAAATATTCACAAAATGTGCTTAGTAGTTCTATGTGCAGGTGTCTATTCAATTGCCTTAGTCAGAGACCCAAGGAAAGAAGCACTCATAGAAGCATAATTTTTAATATTGCAAACTTGGAAGCAGCATCAATCTTCAATGACCAAAAGAAGGTTAAATATAGTATATTAAATATTTGCTTTGTAATATAACACTGGTATTTTATTGAAAATATTTAATAAAGCCTTTTAATTAGAAATTTCTAGAATATTAAAATTTAAAAGATAAGATATATGCATAAATTTTCAAAGTGTCTCATGAGGTGTTCTTAGAGAAAACATTGATAATAGTAAGTTTAAGAGGTAGCCGAACTAAATTACTTTACTGAACCCCTGAAACTAACATGATATAAATCAACTATAACTTGAATAAAGAAAGAGTGTATACCACTATTATGTCTGGGATGGTCACAAATGCACATTAGCAAATTAAATATACTTCTGAAAAGATCAGAGATTGGTTAATAATAAGTTCTGATTAATTGAACTTTAAATAACTTGTTTTTATAAATTGAGATTATAGAATGGTTTTTAAGTGTGTATCCCTTTTCTGGCACTGTAAACAGTATATGCTGTGTGGAATATAATATTTCCTTTATAGTTAGGAATCACACAATAATTTGGGTCACTGAAATGTCAGTTTCCATTCTATAACAGGAGAGAGGTAAATATAGATACATATGGGAGGTTGAACTGAGTGAGTGAATGTCCCCTTCATGAAAGCTGTATTTTCTCTTAAGAAAAAGTTCTTGGGTAGAGTTTATTTGTGATTTGCCTTTTTCTGCTACAAAATGAAGTATAGAAATCAAATACAATGTATTTAATGAACACATTTGAGTATTTATATCTGGGGTTCAACAAACCTTTATTCAAAGCCTTTTATATGCCAGGGACTGTGCTAGACCCTTTTTTTTATTCATAAAACTCTTTAAGAATTGCAAAATTCCATGTAAGAGAAGGGTGGTCTCCAAAATTACAAGTCAGGTAGCATGTTGAGAGAGTAAAACAAGCTAGTTAAGCAACTGTATATTTACTATGAGTTGTAGATAGTTGGCTTAATCCTAGGTCTCCTATCTCCAATATAGACTTATTTCAATTACATCAAGCTGCATTTGCATATACGATGTACCAGATGGTCATTCCTAGCTAGCATTCAATTAGGAAACAGATATGCAAACACATAGTGATAAAGGAAGCAAGTTTATATATGTTAGTATGTGCCCAGTTTTAAGTACATTATATATATATATATGTATAGAGTTATATAATATATGCATGTGTGTATGTGTGCTCAGTCACTGAGTTGTGCCCAAATCTTTGTGACCCCATGGACTGTAGCCCACCAGGTTCCTCTGTCCGTGGGATTTTTCATGCAAGAATACTGGAGTGGGTTGTTATTTCCTCCTCCAGAGGATCTTCTGGAATCAGGGATGGAACCTATGTTTCCTGCACTGGCAGGCAGGTTGTTTTCCACTGAGCTAGGAGCAGATCTTATGTTATATTCTATAACTTATATATCTTCTGAAGCTTGAGATAGGTAACATTATGGGATTTTTATTGAAGAAAAAACTAAGCATATATATCTATATATATATATATATAACTGTATAGCTTCCCAACTATGTTTGGTTCCAGATGCTAGCTCAGTTGGGAAAGAATCCATCTGCAATGCAGGGGACTCTGGTTTGATACCTGGGTCAGGATGATCCTCTGGAGAAGGGATGGGCTACCCACTCTAGTGTTCTTGGGCTTCCCTACTGGCTCAGCTGGTAAAGAATCTGCCTGTAATGCAGGAGCAGAGAAGGCAACTGCAACCCACTCCAGTACCCTTGTTTGGGAAATCCCATGGATGGAGGAGCTTGGTAGGCTGTAGTCCATGCAGTCTAGAAGAGTTGGACACAACTGAGCGAGTTCACTTTCAGTTTTCACTTTCATGCATTGGAAAAAGAAATGGCAAGCCACTCCAGTGTTCCTGCCTGAAGAATCCCAGGGACAGGGGAGCCTGGTGGGCTGCCGTCTATGGGGTCGCACAGAGTCAGACACGACTGAAGCGACTTAGCAGCGGCAGCAGCAATGCAGGAGACCTGGGTTCAGCCCCTGAGTTGGGAAGATCCCTTAGAGAAGGGAAAGGCTACAACTCTAGTATTCTGGTCTGGAGAATTCCATGGAATTTTGTCCATGGGGTTGCAAGGAGTTGAACTCTACTGAACGACTTTCACTTTTCTGTGTTCTTAACAACTATGCCGTGTTACCTCTAACTGTAGCACAGTTTGTTAAATGCAATATTGACAGACTTTGAAATGTATTTTATGCCCTCAAAAAATGTATAGAGTCTTGTCACACCTATTGTAGCAAAGTGCTTATGCAGAAAAGGTGACCTTTGTTCCAACCCCTAGAGGGTGGATAAAGTAGGGGCAAGGTGAAAGTGTTACTGGCTCAGTCGAGTCTGACTCTTTGTGACCCCATGGACTGTAGCCTGCCAGACTCCTCAGTTCACTGAATTCTCCAAACAAGAATACTGGAGTGGGTTGTCATTTCCTTCCCCAGGGGATCTTCCTGACCCAGGGATCGAATCTGGGTCTCCCACATTGCAGGCAGATTTTTTTACCATCTGAGCCACTAGGGAAGCAGGGAAAGGAAGAAATGAAAACTATCCTAGGGCTGAGGGAGAGAGAGAGAAGAGATAGTAGTTCTGTCAACTAAATCAATGTATCATGACACAGCTCACAAAAATAAGGACAACTTAAAAGTACTCGAGTTAGCCAAGCCTTCTTAAAATGCAAAATTCCAGGTACATTCTCAATATTTTAGAGTTAAGGGCCTTACCACCCTCATATAGAGGCTTTGCTTTTTCTAAGGATACCTGTTTACATTTTTGATGACCATATCATGCAGTTGATTTCTACTGAAATTATCACCAGTAGAAATCTCTTAAGTCTTATTCAAAGAATTGTCTCCACTGCCGTATTTTTAATAGACCCCTACATCTGGATCCATATTTGTATTTCTTCTTCGTTAGATATGAGATCGCATTTAAGTTTTTCAAGACCAATTCTTCATCCAAATGCACTAGCTTCTGGTATAAAATTTCTATGGCTGATGTCAGTGTTCAGACCATTGATAAAAGTCACAATCCTGTTTAGAGGTAGAGCTCTGAGCTTACTACCAGATACTTTCCTCTCACACATTCCAAAATGTGTGAGAATGAGGCTTAGCCTGTTACTACACCAAATAATTGTATTAAACTTCTCCATGTATATGGGAAAAAATGGAAGCAGTGAGAGATTTTATTTTCTTGGACTCCAAAATCACTGTGGATGGTGACTGAAGCTGTGAAATTAAATGACACTTGCTCCTTGGAAGAAAATCTATGACAAAGTTAGACAGCATATTGAAGAGGAGACATTGCTTTGCTGACAAAGGTCTATATAGTCAAAACTATGATTTTTCCAGTAGTCATGTATGGATGTGAGAGTGGACCATAAAGAAGGCTGAGCACTGAAGAATAAATACTTTCTAATTGTGCTGGAGAAGATTCTTGAGAGCCCCTTGGACAGCCAGGAGATCCAACCAGTCAATCCTAAAGGAAATCAGTCTGAATATTCATTGGAAGGACTGATGCTGAAGCTCCAATACTTTGTCTACCTGATGTGAAGAGCTGACTCATTGGACAGGATCCTGATGCTGGGCAAGATTGAGGGCAGAGGGAGAAAAGGGTGACAGGATGAGAAGGTTGAATGGCATCACCAACTCAATGGACATGAGTTTGAGCAAGTTCCAGGAGATTGTGAAGGACAGGGAAGCCTAGTGTGCTGCAGTCCATGTGGTCACAAAGAGTCAGAAATGACATAGCAACTGAACGATGACCATGACAAAATTCTCCATGTGGGCTTTAATGAAAGGGTGAGAGATGATGATGACATGTAGAGAGATTATGTCACGTGGCTTTCCCCAAGTTCCTGCCTAACACGTCTGTCATAGAGAGCAGTAGGTTATTTTGAAATGAGATTTATGTGAACATGATAGAGACTCAGGTGACCTAACTGTTTCTTGCCTTACTAGTCCATTCATCTCTTTAATAAGTAACCTTGTAACTTGTCCAGGTTTCACATTTGGTTCAGTAATTTCTCATTTGGAGATTCCATGTTCAATCTTATTTTGCAAGTTGGGAAAATATTTTCTTATCTCTCGTCTTACTGCACTATTTTATTTTTACCAAATTGTCCAAGTTTACTGACATTATTTCAGATATTTAAAAAAATCTTGGCATATTCTTTGTGTGACCCTTGTGAAAAAAAGTAACTACTTCAAGCTAGGGCCCACTAGTTAGTATATTTTCACTTATCTTTGAACCCAGCGTCCTTATTCTGTCACTTATATAGCAACAAGTATCTATTTTATGGAACTCAGACGTATATGCTATAGAAACTGAGGTGCTTTACTTTCCCCTTTGTCAGCTTTTAACACTGCCCATGAGATCAAATCACGTTCATTATTTTGATAGTTACATGCACTGAAGAAAACTTTTAAAAGGTGTTTTTATTAATCTAAATATTATTTTGAGTAAGGAAGGCACTACTTTTTAAAATTAATTACACATATAGTTAACTTTGAAATATTTTTGATCTCTTTTTAATTTTTCTGCATCAGTATTTCCCCAGTGCTCTGTAATTGATAATCTGAATGAATAAAGGTTAACTTTATTAGGTCATCTTTAAGTATATTCGTAGAGGTACTATTTTTTATCAGTGTAAATTTTCATTTGTTTAACAAAAATATGTAATGCACTATTAGTCACCTAAGCACATAAAATAAATAGCTGCAAAGGAGATCCTGTATTGCTTCATGTTTTACCAGCTGTTTTTCTTTACACAGAAATCTGATCACTTTCTCGTTATTATTGTAATTTCAATAATCATTTCAATTAAAATTCAATCATAGCACCATGTTTGTGCAGTTAATTGTCCTAAGCACTGAATTATAGCAAGGGATATTTATACATTTCATTTACATTCCTTCTTTATTTATGTCTGAAAACATTGCACAGCCTCCTGAATTTCCAGGGTAAAGCTATACATGAGGTAGCATCTAGAGACCATTTCCTGAGTCTGACTCTCAGAGAACCACAGTTTAGTCTTACAATTTTATCTTTTGAGTTTCTCTTGTCTGGCTAGCATCAATCTCATGTTAGATGCTTCCCTGTCACCAGCAAAAGTGATTCTTATAACTCTCCCAAGGTGACATAAGTGGGGACTTGGGATCAGAAACGTCCATGCTTTCAGTTTCAGAGATTAACTCTGTAATAAATTCTGCTGACGGATGCATTGTCCAATTTCTTGAAGTTATCTTTGACATAAGGAGGAAATAAGCACCTGCCTACCGCCTGGCTTTCCCCAAGCAGCATGTTGCACACAGGTTCATGTACTTTCCGCTTTTTAACTTGAAAACAGAAGAGACGCGCTAAGTGGCTGATGGGCTGGCTTTTCTAGGGCTAGGGAAAGTCAGTGTGAATTCAGAATAGCAAACTTCAGAAGCCATTTCAATCCCTTGTACTTTTCATCATTGGGTTTGTGGAGAGTCTGACTGAAGCCTTTAATCTGAGTGCTGTCTCATAGATATAAATCCTCCCTCGGGGAATGGGTTCTTTTCCTAGAAATATTTTGTATTTTTTGGTGAAGCTCACAGATCCTTCTCCATGTCTTCCCATTCAGGACCAAGTACCTGTTGGCTTCCATTATGACTGTTCACTCAGTGTGATTCTTATGATCTTATCCAGGGAAAACCACCAAGGAAGGCTAACAAAAACACATCAGTTTCAAGTGTGTCCCTAGGATGCTCAACGCTGGTGTCTTAGGAAAAGCTTTTGTAGCAAACTGATAAACATTCTATTGTATTCAGCTGAAGGTAGCCAAAGGCTTCCCAGATGGCTCAGTGATTAAAAAAAAAAAAAAATCTGCAATGTAGAAACTGCAGAAAATAGGGGTTCATTCCCTGGGTCAGGAAGATCTCCTAGAAGAGGAAATGGCAACCTGCTCCAGTATTCTTGTCTGAAAAATCCCATGGACAGAGGAGCCTGGCGAGCTACAGTCCATGGGGTTGCAAAGAGTTGGATATGACCAAGCACAGATGCAGCCAAATAAAAGAGTTAGACATTCTCTAGAGAATGTCACATGGAATTTTTAAATTAAGCTACATGACCCCATACAGACCAAAAGTTCCTCTTTCTATCCTCTTTATCTTTCATAACTATTCATTTTTTTGTCCTCCCAGGCCTTCATCAACACAGGAAGATTTGAAATGGATTCTTTTCAATAACCACAAATGAACACAATTTTATGTCTATGCCAGGGAAATCTCATTTAAATCAGAAACTGCATGAGAGAGAATATACAAAACATAATACAACATTGGCTCATTATTTCTGATGCTATTGTTTCCATACAACTTTTCCCTGAGAGTTTAGATTTTTGGAGTTTTTCAAATTCTAATTGACTCCTAACATCTTCCTTAGGCTCAACAATGCACTTAAATGTGCAATTTTTTCACAATTAGAGATAATCCAATCCGAGTGCTGCTTTCATGGTTTCTGTTGGTTTGTTTAATTGTACCCAAGCCCCAAAACAAATTAAATCCCTCCACATTCCACATCAGTCAAGCCAAATAAAGGTAGTCAAATATAACACTAGTTGATTCAAAACATCCTCTCTTTAAATTGCACACATTTTTGACTTCCCTAGTGGTCCAGTGGTTTGGACTTTGTCTCGACTGCAGGGGGCTCAGGTTCCATTCCTGGTCTGGGAACTAAGTTCCCACATGCTGCATGCTGCTGCTGCTGCTAAATCGCTTTAGTCGTGTCACACTCCGTGCGACCCCATAGACGGCTGCCCACCAGGCTCTCCCGTCCCTGGGATTCTCCAGGCAAGAACACTGGAGTGGGTTGCCATTTCCTTCTCCCACATGCTGCATGCTGCTGCTAAGTCGCTTCAGTCGTGTCCGACTCTGTGCGACCCCAGAGACGGCAGCCCACCAGGCTCCCCCGTCCCTGGGATTCTCCAGGCAAGAACACTGGAGTGGGCTGCCATTTCCTTCTCCAATGCATGATAGTAGAAAGCCAAAGTGAAGTCGCTCAGTCGTGTCCAACTAGTAGCGACCCCATGGACGGCAGCCTACCAAGCTCCTCAGTCCATGAGATTTTCTAGGCAAGAGTACTGGAGTGGCTTGCCATTGCCTTCTCCCACATGCTGCATAGGAGTGCCAAAATGTAATAAATAAATAATAAAATAAAATTGCACAGATTTTATTTAATCTTTGCAGAGATCCTCTGAAGTGAGCATTTTTCTCCAGATTTTAAAGAGAAACTGCCATAGTCTCAGAGAATTGAAACAGCTTAGACAGATTCTGACATACCTAACAGGCTGAGACAGAATTTGAATCCACGTTTTCAGACCTGTAGAGGGCCTGTTCCCTCTAGCACATATCTAGCTTGGGAACATTTGTAGTATCAGCTAACCAGAGCAAGGAATGCTGTTCTCTTTGTGGCTGGAATGACTGAGGGTCTTGTGTAATTCTGAATGAATGTATCTGCCAAATGATCCCTCCATTTAGATAAACTCCTACACTTATTTACTACACGGCTTTAAACGGGGCTGCTTGATGTTCTTAATGAGTGAGTGTGGGTGACTTTGTGTTGGAAGAAAGGGCTGAAATCATTTCCCATCAACTGCGAACATAGCCAATCAGGCCTGAAATCCTTGTTATCAAAAGCTATGTACCTTACAAATCATTTACATTTATTCTGGAGTAAAGGGAGGTGAGAAGTTGTGTGTGTGTGTGTTTTCTGGCACAAGCAAGGAGAGTAGGAAAGGCATTGCGGTTCCTATTCGTCTTCACAAATAAAGTGCTGACCTCCAAGGGAAAGCTCTCGCTCATATGAACCCTCCACGCCTTGGGTAGTTTGGGGTAAGGCGTTAAAGGGCATCACTCAAGCTCAATCTCACGGCTACCACCGGACTAGGGATCACCGATGAACGAGCCAGCAGTTGAATGTTTAGCAGGCTGTGACGACTTTGCACGGAAATAGGAGAATTTATTACCAGCCTGCCACGTCCGTGCCTGCCCTGCCCGCTTTTGCTCTCGTTCCCTCCCAATGCCTACTCCCACTCCATCTGACAGTCAAACCCCTTCTGGTCCCGCACTTCCCCTCCCCCGCGGAGAACTGAGGGTCTAAACTGTCACGGAGTCCTGGCCGTCATTTTTCAAGAGCAGTGGGACTAAAGCTGATGCCGCCGGTCCCGGATATTTTAAAATATATATATATATATTTTAACTATTTCATGAATGGCGCTGCTTTCCGCACGACCTTGCTACGAGGGGGCTGAAGGGTGTCCGATCTGTGTGCTGTGGAATTTCTGCAGCCCCCGAAGTATGCACGATGGGAGGCAAAAAAAAAAAAAAAAAAAAAAGGAGGCAGAGGGAAAGACAGCGGTCGCGAGAGCCTGGGAGGAGAGGAAGGAGGAGAGACTGGGAAGCGGAGCATCAGGCGGACAGGCTGTGCCAGCCAATCAGAGGCGCGCTCGGGAGCTGCAGCCGCGGAGCCGCGGAGCCTGGCTCGCAGGAGCGCGGAGCCAGCCCGGGGCTCTCCGAGGACCAGCGCGGCGAGCGCGAGCACCGGCAAAGTCCCCTCTATGATGCTGGTAAATTAAGTTCCTTTCCACCACTTAGGGCAAAGTCAGCCAAGGTAAGGCTTCCATGAATGACACTTTACCATGGAGTGACATTAACATTTTTGTGCAGTGGGGCTGAGTCCAAACAATATTTGGTGAAATCTTCCTCTCCGGGTTGCTTTCACAGGATCTGCCACGAATGGGAAAGTTGGAGATGATGCTTCCTGAGCCTTAGCGCTAGTATGCATTTGAAAAAAAAAAAAAAAAAAACACAATTTTTTCTTCCTTAACCAGGAGCATTGCCATAAAGCCTATGGGATGTGAGTGGGGTAACCCAGCTGGGTCTGTGTTTATGTTTATCTGTGGATGATGTGCTGTTATCTGTCTTGCCCCTGAAGAAGTTGGAAGGATACTCCGCAGGGCGCATTTGAATCGTGATGACATTAGAATAAGCTGTCGTTTATGTCTGTCTGTAAAAGTGAGGGAAAGCGTTGTCAGAACAGAAACGGGGACGCTGAAATTGAAATTTCCGTAGTGCTTGTTAATTATTGCCTTTCCAGTATCCTCTGAAATTACACAATATCTAAGCACTGAGGCTGCAGCAGGGCAAGGCTCATTTTCTCTTTTCTCTTTCGTTCTTCCCCGCCCCCCCTACCCCATGAAATGCTTATTAAAGCTTAAGATGAAACTTTTTTCTTCTTTTAAAGGGCACTATAAATGATGCATGAAAAGGAATTAGGTAGGCTCCTGCGCTCAGCAAAACACTTTATTTAGTACATGCCCTTTTGTTTGTTAACTCTGATTCATTTCTTAACTTCCTGAACCTGACTTGTTTGAGTTTGGAAATAACAATTACTTCGTCTTAATGTTCATGTCTTAAAAACAATGTAAAATTATGCCTTATGCATGTTTGCATATGAGTGTGTATGTGTGGTGCGTGCAGATGTGGAACTAGGAAGATCAGTCATGTAACAGGTGAAAGATAAAATTGTATTGGCTAATTATTAAAGTATTTCCTTATATCCATGCCTGCTGTATTTAAAGAACTTTCAGATTAATCAAGAGTACATCTCCTTGCTATTTTGCTGCTAAAAATGTAGAAATACTAAAGTGAAAATCTTAGCTAAAATTATTCTGGTTTTTGGTTTGCTCAGGTGATGGCATCACTGCTTCGAGCTGAGAGAGACAGATCACAGAAAGATTTTATTATGCAGCCAAAAAAAAAAAAAAATCCTATAGGCTCTGACTGTGTTTTGAAACCTTTATTTTCCACTCTGGGATCACCCACAGATTTTTCAAAGCAGGGGGCTTTCCTTATGCAGTAATTTGTCTGCCTCTGTTTCAGTGGACTTGTCTTATCAGAGAAAATACATAATTCTGAATCAAGAGTTAGAGGTACAGACTAGATCTTGTATGTATCTTGTTGAGAGGAGAGAGGCAGGATGTGATGTTGGTAGAGAATTAGTTCTACAGTCTAATGCTCTGGTTCAGGAACCAATCATCACTGGTTTCTTTCAAGCCTTCTGTTATAGGTTAAATTTCAGACTTCCTGAAGATAAATTAACCTAGTACAGCTCAACCCATTTCTTCAGTTAATAAGGCATTCATTTAATGGACCTTGTTAGAGGAATATGCCATAAAACATAATGATGATGCTTTTTTACAGAGGTAGCTAACTTAAAGGGAAGGAAAACATAAAATGATACCAATGGCCAAGTTTGATTTTCTATGTTGACAACGATGGGAGGTAGAAAAATGGGAATTTGCTATTTTAGATGCAACAAAAATGCCCACTTAAAGATAACCCAGTAGCAAAGGGAATATAATTGTAGAGTAAAGGTAGCTAACAGGAAACTCTAGCTGTAACTCTATCCAGGGAATGTTAAAAGCAATTAGCTACAACAACTGTAAGCATGATTGATAGCCACCAGTGCTTGATCAAAATCTATACACAAAACATATTGGAAATTATTATTTCTTCTGATGTGCTGTTTGTTTGAATGGATAAATTGGAAGCATGAGAATGAATGAATCACTTGGTTCAAGTTTATAAATTCTTTATGTGAAGGGTGTTCTATATAGTAAATATAAAACACTATTCATTTGGCTTTTATAAACATCATTCTTATGTTTTTGTTGATTTAATGGTCTGTAAAATATAAACCACGTGTTCACAAGTTTGTGTGCCCCACTTGTTGTGTATTTGACTTGATGATTAGAAAACTGAAGTATACCTTCTATTATGCAACCTGATATAACTGTCCTTTAGAATCTACATGTGCATGTACACTTCAGCAGAACTAGGAGAGCACATTGAACTTACTGACCTGGAAAAATTTACTAATCTCAAGTGCATGTATCTGATGCCATGTAGTGGAGTAAAAAGTGAGAGAAAGAGATTGAGAGATTTAAGATAGAGCCTGTGTAAGGTGTCCTTTCTCTTTAAAAAAAAAATAAGTAGAGGACTTTTGACTCCTTAGTTTGTTTAATTATGTGCCTTTCTTGTAATTGTATTACGCATGTCTATGAGAGCTTCTTAACCCTGGTGCTATTGATATTTGAGGCTATGCAGTTTTAGGATGGAAGAGTTTTCTTGTGTATTGTAGAATGCCTAGAAGTATCTCTGTTTTCTAGCCACTAGATGCCAGTAGCAGCACCCCCAGATTATTTGCCAGTAGCAGCACCCCCAAACTGTGGCAACCAAAAATATCTCAAGAAGTTGCCCTGGAGTAGGGGGCAAAGCTGTACTCCTCTTCCATTGGAATTGTCAGTTTATGTGTTCTACAACAATCCTTCTTCTCTTGCTTTGAACAAATTTCAGCTTGTAGGTATTTTGTTGGGTCCCTAACAGAAAACTGTGGAAGACCTTATCAGTATTATTATTTATTTTCTGTGAACTGAGTATCTAGGTTGTATTCTCTGTCATATGCTAACATTTGTGGGAATAAGAAGAAATAAAAGCTGAGAAAAGGAAGTAGATATTGAGTTTAAAGACACATTTCATTTAAATTCACTTCTTTTAGATGAGTATTTTGAATATGTTTATGCTGGGCTGTCAGGAGGGGGCTTTTACCCTAGTAAGTCCATGTGCTTTGAGTAGTTTATAATGCTCAAAGATCTGGAAGTAAAAGGAAAGCATTTTGATTTGAAGAACATAGTTCTTCACTGGTGGTGGTATACATTTAACATGATGGAAAGAAGTACCAGGCATGATGATCTGAAGACATGGCAGAGATTGGATCCTGGCATGGATTACTCATGTCACATGTCCCCTTCATAGAGGCCATTTTTCCTCATCTACAAAAGAATATATGAATAGGCATGGGAACTAAATAATACAAAGTGTCAAAATGGGTTGTAATTTATGAAGGTATGCATCAATGTTGGTAAATTATCCTTTCAATTTCTTCTGTGATGTATTTGTTGAACACTGACTCAGCACGCTAAATATTCCAGCTATTCTAGAGGAGTTAAGAATCATCTGTAAGAAATGGTGGTATTAGCTCTTAGAATTTGTTTTTTCATGGATGAAATAGAACATCTCCATTTTGAAATATGTAACTTATATTATGGATAAACTCTCAACTTCCTCTCTTATTTATAGGGCTTCCCTGGTGACTCAGATGGTAAAGAATCTGCTTGCAGTGCAGGAGACTGGGTTTGTTCCATGGGTGGGGAAGATCCCCTGGAGAAAGGAATGGCAACCCACTCCAGTAATCTTGCCTGGAGAATTCCATGGACAAAGAAGTCTGGCGGGCTACATTCCATGGGTTCTCAAAGAGTCGGACAAGCACTTTCCCCAAACAATCCACATTTATAATTTGTTAAAAAATACAGAAATGTAAAAACATAGAATACACCTTGAATCACTCTTCAATGATACCGTTATTACCAGTTTGAAATATATTTTTAAGTGATTTTTAAATGAATAGATTAACATAATGTCTACATGTAATTAAGACATTAATATAGATTTAAAGTTAAGAGGGTAGCTGTGGAGACATGCACACATTCATATAAGCATATGTACAAAAATATATGTTTAGATGAAATAAACACAGTTTATATAATACCCAACTAATTTTATAGCCTGTCTCTTGCATGTGAGTATATAGAGAATTCATAAGTATTTAACAAGAGTACCATTATGTACAAATCTGATGTTTAAATCTAGTTCAATGTTAGGCTTACACATGTGTGTACAGCTTTCTTGTCTCAATAGGTTGGGAGAATTTCAGACTGGTTGATGTTCCTGCCATATTGATTTTTATTCATTGTGACTATTACATATTATGGCATAGATGTAGTATCATTCATTTCAGCAATGAGTTATTAAATAGTTTTAAGAAAAGAATAAAGAGAGAGCCAACACGAATTAAATAATTTGGTATTGCTTCCTGCTGAGAGTGAGCTTTTGACTTTTATGTTCAGTACAGCTTCTAAGAACAGACTTCAGGGGAATTAAGTGGACAGCGGGGAAATGTTGGAGCAGGAATTAATAGAAGAGGAACATTTGTTTTTTTGTACTGTCACATGCCCAGGTGTCGCTTCTATAGATATCAGAAAATATTCTGATATGTAAACTTCTACACTGCTAGGCTACATCAATTTAAGAAACTTGTTTATAATCTGAGAATAAAATGAACAAAACTTGATCCCTCAGAGTACTTGACTTAAATGTTTGAAAAAGAAAATATTTCACTTATCTGAGCTCCCCAGGACTGTATTATTTAATATTTTATTTGTACTGGAATATGATAGATGAATTGATATTAAAATGAATTTGGGCTTTGCAAATGCCTCCCCTGAAAAGAGGAATTCAACTGTGTAGCTGATTCATTCATTTTATGTATAGCTGATCATAAGGATCTTCAAATAGATATTTATTGTCATAGTTTGGCCTTCATTTTATAGTAATAGCTGATTCCATATAGTAAAAATGGAATCAAGTTTGAGCTTTTTGTTATTGTTGTTGATTTTATGTATAGCTGATCAGAAGGATCTTCAAATAGATATTTATTGTCATATTTTGGCCGTTAGGATTAATATATGACTTGTATGTGATTATGTACAATCCCAGGTGACTGGAAATTTCACTTGATCTAATAATTTCAGTCTATCTGATGCCAACAGTATTTTAAATAAAAATATCTAGATGGTACTAGTGGTAAAGAACTTACCTTCCAATGTAGGAGATGTAAGAGGTGCAGATTCAATTGCAGGGTCAGAAAGTTCCTCTAGAGCAGGAAATGGCAACCCACTTAAGTATTCATGTCTGAAAATCCCATGGACAGAGGAGCCTAGCAGGTTATGGTCCATAGGGTCACAAAGAGTCAGACACGGTGGAAACAAATTAGTACATGAAGATTAAACTCACAGCTATCCATGGGATTTAAAAGAAGACAGGATGCCATTTTAACCTATTGAATCATCATATTACAAAAATTTTTGAACCCAGTGCTGGCAAGCATATGATAAAAACTTTTATTTATAGTTATTCCTAGTGTAAGTGAAGATTATACAACTGTCTTGAAAACAATTTGCAATCCTTTGACAGTAAAAGGAAAATGCAGATTCTCTTGCATGCACCTTCCTGGGAGCAAATGAACCAAATGAACCAAACTATCCCAAATGAACCAAACTATCCCCAAATGAAAAAATCCGTCAAGAGGTTAAAAGTAATTTAAGAATGTGAATACATCTAAATAATGATCTGTTTATGGAAACTCACATAATATTAAACGAGATACAAAATTTTATGTGCATCCTGATTTTTAAAGGGATTTCAAAAAAATCAATTTAGTTAGATACTGTATTAAGACAGTAATGTATATCCCTTCGACTTTGCTTTATTGTTTATATTATCTATATTTTTAAAATTATATGTAATTAGTGCCTTCCAGCTGCAATGCACAATGTAATTTGAACAAACCATGAAAACATAAAGGCTATTTTGGTTGCATGCAGTTATGTTGATTTTTCTTGTAGACTCTGCTTTTATTGGCTGAGTGAAACAGTTTAACTTAACCATAGTTGAGAAAGCCTTGTGGTACTGATTGAAAACTAAACCGTTTCTGAATATCTGTTTACTAGGATTTTTCAGTTCTGATGACTGGAATACTGTTTTCTTAAAGGTTTATCATATCTTTAAAGCAAAAAAAAAAGCTCAAATTTGATTCCATTTTTACTATATTAAATTTATTTGTAGAGATTATATTCTATTTGAGAAGAGAGATGGTAAACAAGGGAACTTGTATATTCCTTGTGGAACATGATTATTGTTAAGGGGAAAGAGGGAAGTGGAATGAGGAATAAAATTTTTGAAGAGATGAGTAAGTAATAGTTTGATATTTTAGCTGTAATGGCTAGGAATCCCTTCCTTACTGAGAAGGTGACTTTGAATAAAGCCTTGGAAGAAGTAGTTGTTCATTCGCTAAGTCATGTCTGACTCTTTGCGACCCCAAGGACTGCAGCACACCAGGTTTCCCTGTCCTTCACTGTCTCCTGCAGTTTGCTCAAACTTGTGTTCGTTGAGTCAGTGATGCCATCCAACCATCTCATCTTCTGTCACCCCCTTCACCTCCTGCACTCAGTCTTTCCCAGCATCAGGGTCTTTTCCAGTGAGTCAGCTTTTTGCATCAGGTGGCCAAAGGATTGGAGCTTCAGCTTCAGCCTCAGTCCTTCCAATGAATATTCAGGGTTGACTTCCTTTAGGATTGACTGGTTTGATCTCCTCACTGTCCAATGGACTCTCAAGAGTCTTCTCCAATACCACAATTCTGAAAGCATCAATTTTTTCAGGCCTCAGCTTTTTTATGGTCCAGCTCTCATATGAATATGAACAAACCATATTCTAGGGAAGGTGAGAAGCAAAAAAAAAACAAAAAACAGAAGTCCTGGGACAGGAACCTGCCTGACCCATTGCCAGAATAGCAAAAAGGCCAGCGTAACAGGAGGGAAGTGGCAGAAACGGAGCAGAGGAGGAGATACTGGTCAGAGAGATGGGAAACCAGAACTTATGCGTAAATCCTATGGATTGGTCTAAGTTCCTAGGGTTTTTCCTGGGAGATTTGGCTGGCATTAAATATCCCTGATCAGAAAAGGAACATGATCTGATGACTTTATTGCATTGTTTGGCAAATAATGATTAAAAGTGAGGACGGAATTAAGGTTACTCATCAGCTGAATTTCAGGAAGAAACTGACTGCTGTGTTGGAGTCAGACTACAAGGGAGCAGGACAGAAATAGGGCAGTTGTGGAGCTATTTCAGTCATTGGAAGAGAGAAGATGATGACTTGCAGCAGAGTGAAAACAGTAGAGGTCAAGAGCAGAGGAGAGGTTGCATTCCAGATTTCCCTTGAGATTAAAACTGATGGGACTTGATATTATATAAGATGTGGAGGTGGACAGTGAGCATAAATTTGATTTGCTATATCCTGAGCTATAAGGAGGCTGGAGTTGTCTCTTAAGAAGGAAAAGAATGGGCGGAACAGATTTTTGTGGAGGAAGGAGGGCAGACAGCAGATAGGAAGAGCTGAGTTTTATACATTTTTAGGTTGAAATGCACAAGTGCATATGTCCTGGAGTCAGTTGGTTACACTGGTGTGGAGTTCAGAGAAGAGCTATCTCCTCAGGTAGGAAATCAAGAGCCATGAGTCCACTGACTGCATTTAAAGTGGAAACACTAAACATGAATGAAAAGATGAAAGACGCACAGACCAGGAGGCGAAGCAGTCCCACACCGGTGGGTTGGAGAAATGAAGAAAACCCAACACAAGTATTTGAGAACCAGTAGCTGGAGATGAAGGAAGAGACTCCCATGTGTAAAGGGTCTTGAAATCCAGAAGAAGTACTTCAAGGCAGAGACTGTCTTGGAAAACATTTTAAATTATGGAATATAAACTTCCAGGCACATGTAGGCACAAATCTAACTTTTTCATTTGGATAGTTTTATTTTAGACATAATTCATTTCCTTAATGAAAAAAATTTTTTTCTTTGAGAGACCTTATTCATTACAGTTGTTTACTTTTTTCAGTTATCTATTTATAGGAGTCATTTCATGTTCAATGTGAACCTGATGTTAGAAACAACTGGAGAAAGTTTCTTGGTGTCACAAACGCAGATATTGATACAAATTTATTGGTTTAATTACCTGTGGATTTTATTCATCAATATAGTCCTAATATTTTTATTAGCCTTACTTAATTTTGGGCTTCCCTTGTGGCTTAGCTGGTAAAGAGTCCACCTGCAATGTAGGAGACCTAGGTTAATCCCTGGATTGGGAAGTTCCCCCGGAGAAGGGAGCAGCTACCCACTCCAGTATTCTGGCCTGGAAAATTCCATGGACTGTCTGTGTCATCCATGGAGTCACAAAGAGTCGGACACAACTGAGCGACTTTCACTTTACTTAATTGTGATATTAGAGTTGCTTTCTTTCAGGACCTGATAAATTTGCAACATAAAATGTATCTCATTTATTGATAACTAGAAATGTTACTTCTTGAAAACTCAAATTATTCTAAATTACAATACAAAAGAATAGATATGAAGGGTTTCCTATAGCTGATATTCCAATTAAGAAACTGTGTTTTTACTTTGCCATCTTACTAGTAATATATGTCCAGCCTTTGAGTGTGGGAGAAATATATTAAGAACTAAGATATAAATCTTTGATTTCAGCTGCAGGTATGAGGTAACTATAATGTTGTGAAACTGATCTTTAAGCAAAAATGCAAGATGACTATATTAGTGATTTTATCAATGATGATGATGCCAATTAAAGCATTCTTTCACATAGCTATTCCAACATACACACACAAACACAGCTTCATGACTTTAGGATCACATTCTGTTTCTTAATCAAACTGATCATTTGTTTAGATTAACTATCACTTTATCAACCAAGTTCCACTTAGAATGTTTATGAGCTCAGCTAAATTAAGTGAGGTAGCTTCTGAAACCCTGAATACTCTTTGGAAGGGCTGATGCTGAAACTGAAGATCCAATACTCTGGCCACCTAATGCAAACAGCTGATTCATTGGAAAAGACCCTGATGCTGGGAAAGATTGAAGGCAGTAGGAGAAGAGGATGACAGAAGATAAATGATTGGATGGCATCACAGATTCAATGGACATGAACTTGGGTAAACTCCAGGAGATGGTGAGGGACAGGGAAGTCTGGGATGCTGCAGTCATGGGGTTACAAAGAGTCAGACAGGACTTGGTGACTGAACAACAATAACTTCTGCAACAGTTTTATAAGAGAATTTGCAGCAATGCATGGAATAGTTTAAATGATGCGTAAGGGCTGTATGTGACTACACGGAAGGCTGATGTGATGATAGAACAGTGGTCCCCAGAAAGTGAAGGTCCTGATTCCTGGAATCTGTGTGTATGCTGTGACATGTCAAAGGAGGATGAAGTGCACAGATGAAATTAGGATGGACGATTAAACTATGCTAAACTAAGGAGATAATCTTGGTTTATCAGGATCAGGTAGGCCCAATGTCATCCTAAAAGAATGTAAAAGAGAAAGACGTAGGCAGACAGGAGGTCAGAATGACAACACGTGAAAAGGAATCAATCTGATATTGCTCGTTGGAACATGGAGAAGGAAGACCAAGTATAGAGTGATTTGGGAACTGTCTAGAAACTGGAAAACACAAGGATTCTCCTTTACAGACTCTGGAGAGAAATGCAGCCACATTGAAACCTTAATTTTAGCTTGATTGTGGCTCATTTCAGACTCCTGACCTGACCTTTATCAGACTTCTGACCTATAGAACTGTAAGATGGTAACTTTCTTGTTAGAAGCCAATAAACTGCTGCTACTTTGTTATAGAACCAGTAGGAAATGAAAACAGCTAGCCCTGGAAGGGATATTAAGTGTGCCTTTTGTAAATGACCCATCATGCAATTTTTTCTGAGAATAAAGATATATAATATTATTGAATATATAATATTAATAATATTAATTTGAGATTAGTATACTGTCCAACATTAAACTAATTAAATGATCATGAAATCAAACCTGAAGTATGTTTCTTAAATTTTAAGACTGAAAATTCTTAATGCAAGAAAATAATATATCCAACTAAGTATATACTTTCTTGTCCCCAGTAAGTATGTTGTGCTTCTGTTAATATAAGTTTACTGGACTTTGGATCCCTGTGTCCAGATATGGTTTTAAAAGTATTGCCCAGCACCCAGTGCAAACACTAATGTACAAATCTAGTAAAATGTAGACTCTACAGCAAAATAAACAAATGACCGTCTCCCATTTTTACTTTTGCAGTATGGGAAATATTTACTAAACTTTTTGAACATTCTATGGCTTAGAAGATAAAAGATATAACATGGTGCAGTTAACAAAGATGGATTTAAAATGAAAAAAAAAAAAAAAGAAACCTGTGGTCTTCTGAACTAGATACTTTTTAAGTAAGTGGATGTTGCTTACTTTTTTCAGAACTGTTATACAGGGAAAAAGTGCCCTCCAAATTTGAATGGCTCTTTCTCATGTTTAAAGCATAGCATTTATATAAATGTTCATAGAATACTGTTAAACAAATTTCAAATATATAGAAAACAAATGAAGTAAAGCAAATCACCTAATACTATTTGGTAGATTACAATCTTATTTCATTCTTTAAAATGTCCATGGATATTGTTTGCTCACATCAGCTTACAGAAGCCCTCTTTAACATGTGGTTCTAATAGTGGCAGTATGACCCCTTGGGGCTCAGGAGCCACACCAGGGCAGGGGGAGAACCTTAACTCCCACATTGCAGGTGGATTATTTACCAGTTGAGCCACCAGGGAAGCCCAAGAATACTGGAGTGGGTAGCTTATCTCTTTTCTAGTGTATATTCCCCACCTAGGAATTGAACCAGGGTCTCCTATATTGCAGCCAGATTCTTTACCAACCAAGCTAGCAAGGAAGCCCTGTATTGCACACAAGTCTCCCCTAATCTGGGCAGTTGGTGATGTTGGAGCATGGAATAAAAATTGTCCGTCTGAGCTTCCAAATTCTGGATCCCAGTTCCCTGATCTGCTCCCAAAGGCACCCAGAGGAAGGAACTGATCTGAGTTACTGTCTAGCCCTGTCACATAATCAGGTGACATTTCCTTTTGTGTCTTTTGTTTCTCTGATTCATTATATTCATTCTGTCAATTCCTTAAGTGGTGGGTACTCTGCATAACCAATCAAGTGACCAAGATTTATGACCACCGTGTTGCTTTCTTCAATCTCTGCTCAGCTGATGTATCAAAAAATTATAATTCTCTATGCATCTATACTTCCTCTATATACCTATAAGACATACACATTGACATATGTACAATACCTTTTTACTTGATAATAGATCATTAAAGGGGCTTCCACAGTGGCTCAAAAGGTAAAGAATCTTCCTGAAAAGCAGGAGACCCAGGTTTGATCCCTGGGTTGGGAAGATCCCTAGAGGAGGAAATGGCAACTCACTCCAGTATTTTTGCCTGGAGAATCCCCATGGACAGAGGAGCCTGATGGGCTACAGTCCATGTGGTCACAAACAGTTGGACATGGCTCAGCGACTAACCCTTAGATCATTAAAATCTCTACAAATCAATCCAACAATCTGATTCTTCCTTGTTTTTAGTGTTTGTTTCTCCTTGTTTCAGCTCTGCTTCTTATTTCCTGCCCCATTGCATCTCTTTTGTCAATCTTCAATCTTGTTCCTTCTAATTTGTATTTGATCCTAGCAAAATTCATGGACTGTGTGTTTTAAACAACAGAAATTTGTTTCTCTCAGTTTTAGAGGCTAGGGAGTCCAAAATCAAGGTGCTAGCCAATTCAATTCCTTGCTGAATGCTTGGTTTACAGTTCCTGACTTATAGACTGCCACTTTCTTGGTGTTTCCTAACTTTTCTAGGGAAGGAGGGAGGGAGAGAAAGGAAGAGAGCAGGTATAAGCTAGCGTGTGAGGTCTCTTCTTACAAGGTCACTACTCCCATAATGAAGTCCTCACTCTCATGAGCTCATTTAAACAGAATTATCTTCCAAGGGCCCCATCTCTAAATATTTTTTGTTAAGGGTTTGGGCTTCAATGTAAGAGTTTTTGGAGCACACAATTCAGACCACAGAAGCTCCTTCTTCTGTTTCCCTATTTTCAGCTATTAATATTATTATATTTCTAACTTCCCTGGTGGCTCAGACGGTAAAGCATCTGTCTACAATGCGGGAGACCCGGGTTCGTTCCCTGGGTTTGGAAGATCCCCTGGAGAAGAAAATGACAATCCACTCCAGGACTATTGCCTGGAAAATCCCATGGACAGAGGAGCCTGGTAGGCTACAGTCCATGGGGTCGCAAAGAGTCGGACACGACTGAAAGACTTCACTTCACTTCACTTCAAGCATTCTACTAGGAATTCACAGTTGGCTCAAATAGTAAGGAACCTGCCTCCAATGTGGGAGACCTGGGTTCAATCCCTGTGTCAGGAAGATCCCCTGGAGAAGGAAATGGCAACCCACTCCAGTATTCTTGCCTGGAGAATCCCATGGACAGAGGAGCCTGGCGGGCTACAGTCTATGCGGTAACAAACAGTTGGACATGATTGAGCAACTAACACTTCAGTTCAAACATCCTACTTCTTCCCTCTGCAATTCCTGACTCTACCAGTCGCTCCTCAGGTCCCCTGTAATTCTCATTCACCTCTTTCTCCAAGTCACCTTATGTGGCCATTAAAGAATATATCTGAATACTATAGCAAATTTGGAAAACTCAGCAGTGGCCACAGGACTGGAAAAGGTCAGTTTTCATTCCAATTCCAAAGAAAGGCAATGCCAAAGAATGCTCCAACTACCGCACAATTGCACTCATCTCACATGCTAGTAAAGTAATGCTCAAAATCCTCCAAGCTAGGCTTCAGCAATACGTGAACTGTGAACTCCCTGATGTTCAAGCTGGCTTTAGAAAAGGCAGAGGAACCAGAGATCAAATTGCCAACATCCGCTGGATCATGGAAAAAGCAAGAGAGTTCCAGAAAAACATCTACTTCTGCTTTATTGACTATGCCAAAGCCTTTTCCTATT
>SJYT01016250.1:57003-99964 GCA_006410635.1 Cephalophus harveyi | reverse complement strand
GGGTCGCAAAGAGTCGGGCACGACTGAGCGACTGAACTGACTAACTGATAGCATTTTCTGAAATTCTCCAGTACTAGAGACTTAGTCTACACTCCTTCCTTGAAATGTTTCTGATGGCAGTGTCAGCTGGGAAAAAAAAAAAAAAAAATAGCACAGCCTAAATGCTGAGAGTTAGGTTTTGCTTGGTTAGAATTTTAGGACTCGAACCCAGGAAGCAGCATCTTTATTTTGTTTCACAACAGTCATCACCTGAGTTGGTTATTCAAGGTAGTTTAAAGGTCATGACTATTGCAGGACTACTATGTTCACTCTGTACTATAAATTGATGGAACAAAATATTTCAGAATATAGAAATTGTATAAATGTTTATATGCAGAATAATAGAATAATATTAGGTTGGCAAAAACATTCATTTGAAAGAAAACCCAAGTGAAAAAACCCAAATGAACTTTCTGGCCAATCCTATATATATATATATATATAAAATAAGAATGAGTTCTTTTTTTCTTAATTATTCTTCCTATAATTATGTAACTGTGATATTTTACCTTTTGCCTTGTCTGTGATATCTCAAGCCCATTTTCCCTTGATTTATAGAATACATAAAACTTAAAACCATTTTTTAAACATTATTTGTGCAAGTTTCGTTAAGAAAAAATTACTTTGAGCCATTTAGTACTTACTTGGTAATAAAAGGGAAAAATTATAAAATGGCAAGAATCAATAGCATTTGAATATCCCTGGTTTGAAATTGTTGAAGCATGAGTCACCCTTTCAGATGAAATGCTCTCGCTGACTTCAAAGGCGGCTCATGTGTGACTATGGAGATATGTCACAGTTAGGAATAGCTGGTTTCTCTGAGAAAGCATCTCACTCCATTTCCAGACCAATGTAAGGAGGATTTCAGGTGTATGCAGAAAGTATTTTTAACACATTGGCGGTTCAGATGGTAAAGAATCTCCTGCAACACAGGAGACGTGGATTCAATCTCTGGGTTGAAAGATCCCCTGGAGGAGGGCAAGGTAACCCACTCCAGCATTCTTTCCCGGAGAATACCCACAGACAGAGGAGCCTGGTGGGCTACAGTCCATGGGTTTGCAAAGAGTCGGACATGACTGAGTGAGTAAGCACATTTTAACACAATTTTGGTATTAGTATTCTGGAAGTGTTGACTCTTACTGAGGGTAAAATCCTGGCTTTCAGAAAGAAGTAAACTAGGATACTCTGCTGGCATCCATATATCCTTTTTTTACTGAAAGAAATGCCAACCATTTAAATGAAAAGGCAACACATTAACTCAATGAAAAGACTAGATTGTTCAAATCAATGAACTCTACAAGAATATTTTATTCTTAGCTGATACGTGCTAATGTCTCCATTCACAGCAAAACATTCTTTGAAGAAACTTTACTTTCCTAGACATATGATATTTACAATAACAGTTGCTTCAAATCAGATTGTGTTTAGTTGTTATTGATTTCTCTGCTCTATCTAAATACTCAACTCAGAGCCTGACCTTCAGACGTTTATCAAAGTACACATTTCTCCTGAAAAATCCACAGTTTGCTTTTCTGCATATTAAGTTTTCATCTAATACCAAGGCAGGCTTCCCAGGTGGTCCTAGTGGTGAAGAATCCGCCTGCCAATGCAGGAGACACAAGAGAGGTGGGGTCTATCCCTGGGTCAGGAAGATCCCCTGGAGTAGGAAATGGCAACCCATTCCAGTATTCTTGCCTGGAAAATTCCATGGACAGAGGAGTCTCATGAGCTACAAGTCCATGAAGCTGCAAAGAGCCAGACACAACTAAGCAGCAGCAGCAGCAATACTAGTACATTTTCTGTAATTAATAAATTATAAGATAAGAGAATCAGAAAATAACAGTTTTATAAAACATAAGAGTATATTTTGGTAAATATATTTCAGTGACCAAAAAGAACAAATTTCATGTAATTTTCATAGATAAAATGACATTTCAGAGAAATTATCTAATGTATATTTTGAGCTCAGATTTTAATTATTGATGTATTTCAATTATATAATTTACCATTCATAATTTATTTATACATGCATAGTTGTGTTAACTGGAAATCTCTGAAAGCTCTGGAGGTTGAGCAGATATTTTTAACTTTGTTTCATATAAGAGTAATCTGATGTCACACAACTTCACAAACTTGCCCAGCAGAGCAGCCTTTGCAGCCACTGAATCAGAGTGGAGTGTCCCTTCCATCTGTCAGGCCTCTTTACCAACCAGCCTCCATACCCCTCTGACCCTTAATCTTAGCTGATGGTCTTGCCTTACATTGTACTTCTAGAATTTCTGAAATCTGTGGGACAGTTTTTATCTCATGTCTGTCCCACCAAATCTGTACACGAAATGGTATCTATATTCCAGTCACTTTACTCGGCTGAAATTATAATACTGGAAAAGCCCTGCTATTACCCACACCTTGCTCTCAGGATTCCTTGCCCAGACCCTCCCAACTTCTCCCCTTAATTGACTGCATCATCAAATGATTCCTTCCTAATGAATTTTCCCATGCATGTGACTCTCATCTTTCTAAAAACATCCCAGGACCCTGCACTCTGCTCAGATATAACTGCTTCAATCATCTCAGCAAATGATACCACCATTTCCACAAATCAGAAGACTGAGAGAGCTTCATTACACTTTCCTCATCCCTACCCGCCACATCACTACCAAGTTCTATGGTTTCTTCTAAAACCGGTTTAAAATGTGTATACTACTTTCCTCTCTGCTGCCACCACACTAGTTCAAATCAACTTGATCTCATCTATAGTGGTTTCCTCTGGTCTGCGGGCATCAGCAAATGTCCTTCTTGAATCATTAATTAGATACTAACTGGCAGGAACTTCTTAGAAATATTAATCAGTAGATGTCATTCTTTGTTTTCAAAATCTTTCAGTGAATCCCAATTTTAAATATAATAAAAAACTAAACTTTTGCCATGGTCTCTAAAATCCTATGTGAACTCATCCAACCTCTCCTGCCTTGATCCCGCCTCTACATCCCAGCTACGCTTTCGTGTGTTTCCCTCCTCAAGTGTTCGGAACCTTCTTCATGCGTGCATGCTCAGTCACTTTAGTCGTGTCCGACTCTTTATGACCCCATGAACCGTAGCCTGCCAGGCTCCTCTGTCCATGGAATTCTCCAGGCAAGAATACTGGAGTGGATTGCTAAGCCCTTCTCCAAATGTACAGATAACTAGCTATAATTGATGTACAGATAACTAGCTATAATTGAGCATACCCAAATAACTACTACCTATATAAAACAGAATAAATAGAGTCAGTATAATTTACACTAAAAAATAAAGTTGACTTCATTTATTACCAGAAAAAAATAAAACAGAATATTATGTACATTCCAGAAGCCTGCCTAGTGTACTGTCCTGGTCCTTCCTCATCTGCAGATGTAGCCTCATTTTTATGACTTCTTATAATATAGATTAATTGTGTCTGTTTTATCTACTTATGATTCTATAAATAGATATGATAATATATCTAACATAAAAAATGTGTTCTACTTATGATTCTATAAGTAGAATCCACAGTACTATTCCATTGTGTTTTTCTCAACATTCAATTTAGTTCCTCTCTCAGTCACATCCGACTCTTTGTGACCCCATGGACTGCAGCGTGACTGGCTTCCCTGTCCATCACCAACTCCCGGAGCTTCCTCAACCTCTTGTCCATCGGGTTGGTGATGCCATCCAACCATTTCATTCTCCATTGTTCCCTTCTCCTCTTGCCTTCAAACTTCCCCGGCATCAAAGTCTTTTCCAATGAGTCCATTTTTTTTTTGCATCAGGTGGCCAAAGTATTGGAGCTTCAACTTCAGCATCAGTCCTGTCAATGAATATTCAGGTCTGATTTCCTTTAGGATTGACTGGTTTGATCTCCTTGCAGTCTAAGGGACTCTTAAGTCTTCTCCAATACCACAGTTTAAAAGCATCAGTTCTTCAGTACTCAGCTTTCTTTATAATCCAACTCCCATATCCATACAAGACTACTGGAAAAACCGTAACTTTGACTAGATGGACCTTTTTAAGCAAAGTAATGTCTCTACTTTTTAATATGGTGTTTAGCTTTGTCATAGCTTTTCTTCCAAGGAGTAAGTATCTTTTAATTTCATGGCTGCAGTGATTTTGGAGCCCAAGAAAATAAAGCCTGACACTGTTTCCATTTTTTCCCATCTATTTGCCATGAAGTGATGGGACCGGATGCCATGATCTTCATTTTTTGAATGCTGAGTTTTAAACCAGCTTTTTCTCAACATTACTTTTGTGAAAAAACATCCATTTTTTTGAGTGAATCAGTATTTTACTAAGTTTTTGCTGTAGATTATTCCATTGTATGGATAGACCATATTATCCATTCTACCATTCAAGGATATTTGGACTCTTTCCAATTATTAACTATTAACAAATAGCAGTGAACATTCCCATATTTGACTTATGGAGACCATTTTTGTGCCCTGTTGTTGCTTATATACAATATAGAGAATGCTGTGTTTTAGGATATGCATATGTTTACCACTAATGAATACAGCCAATACTTTTCTAAAGTGATTGTACTAATTTATACTTTATACTTATCATTCTATGATATTTATTAATGTTATTGTTAGCCTTGTTAATTTTAGACATGTTGGCATATACATAGGGAATTCTCATTGTGTTTTTCCTCAAGCTATATTTTTAATACCTGAAACTGCAGTACAGGCAAAAGAATAATGCATTTACCATTTGTGCCCTAAAGTGAATTCATCAGTTGTTTCACTTGCTATGTTTGTTTATTGATAACTAACCATCTTTATTTTCCTGAATATTTGAAAATAATTTCTAAGCATTAGACGCAGACTTAATGATAGAAAACAGAAAGGCTTTCTGAATTTATAGATTTGGACATTTTGATAATCTATGAACATTTTCTTGACAAATTTCCCAGTAGAAGCAGTATAAATACAGTATACTATATATTTAGGATGCTAGAAAAACAAATTATGCTTTGCAACATGTGAGGATAATGTATAAATTATAAGAACAAAGACCATGCTAAAAATAAGCAATCTCATTCATTTTGTTCATCATCTTTAAAACATGAATCAGTCTTGAAATGCTGTTTGTAGATAATGCCACCATAGGGACGCAAGAGGAATAAATAACACTTTTCTTTGTATCATCCCTTATTAATGAGTATGAGGATAGTTATTTGCCAACAAAACATGGTAGTTTGGATGCAAAAGGCAAATATTTGCATTTATATTTACCTTTAAAACTTTCTTTTGTAATACTTTTGGAATATTGGACACAACCAAGTAGTCTTTCCATGCTTTCTTATGAAGGAAGTTCTGAGACTATATTTAAACTCTACTTCCTACCAGATACCGTTTTTCTTTTTTTCTTTCCTTGATTATGAGTAATGTGTGTAATTAATCCCTATACAGCAGCCGTGGAATAAATGAAAAACTACAAACCATTCTTGTGAAATACTGGTTTAGTACCTATAGTAGGAAACATTTGTTTGTAAGGTATTTACTTATGAATAAGCACTTTCCATATTTGTTGTGTTATACATGCTGAATGCCAAATATTTTAATTTATTTTTGTCTGATAAACTCATCTAATTAGTAAACATACTTTGTTTCAATTTGATGAGTTATCTCATCAAATTTAAAATGGTCATGTTAAAATAGGGAAGACTTATGGTCTAGCAGTTAGTAATGAATATGGGATCACTGTACAAACTTAATAAACATTTTCATTTTCTTATAAAATAGAATCACTAAAAATCTGTGTTTAGTGTATCTAACTCTTATATGCCACTTTACTTGATTATTTTTATTTTAAAATTTGGATTTTTGTCTCACTTATGATATTAAATGAAACTGCTTATGCAAAAGCATATCTTGGGACAGAAGAACATCCTATCTTACTGGTAAATTTAACTGCAATTTCCAAATGCACATTTATTATTAATTCATTTTAAGTATAAAGTCTGTTGGACTATAGTATCATTACCAATTTGTAGGGAAAATACTTTTTCACTTTTGTGAGGTTTTATGACTTATTTATAGTTTATGATATTGTTTGCTCATTGATTTGCTTTTTCCTGTCTACCTCATTTTGAGTCCCTTTAATTCTTGTCAGTTTGAATCTGTAGGATCTCAGATGGCCCAATGCTCTTTTATTGACCATTTGCTTCTGTCTTCTCAGTCCCTTGTTCAGCTCATCAACTTTCATGGGTATCACTCATGTAATTTTATGTCTCCATGTATCTAGCTCTGTCCTTTAACCTCTGATCTGATCTTTTACATCCAGCAATGAACAGACTTTCTCCCCCAGATGATCTTGGCCTTTCTCTCAAACTAATTAGGTATATAACACAATTAGACTTTTAAATACTTACAGTAGTCTGCTGCTGCTAAGTCGCTTCATTTGTGTCCAACTGTGTACAACCCCATAGACGGCAGCCCACCAGGCTCCCCCATCCCTGGGATTCTCCAGGCAAGAACACTGGAGTGGGTTGCCATTTCCTTCTCCTAGGATGCCTCTTTTGTGGTCCAAGAGTTTTGATTTATCTTTAGAGTGAAAGTCACTCAGTTGTGTCTGAGTTCCAGGATACTGGAGTGGGAAGCCTTTACCTTCTCCAGGGGATCTTCCCAATCCAGGGATCAAACCTAGGTCTCCTGCATTGCAGGCGGATTCTTTATTAGCTGAGCCACAAGGGAGGCATAAGAATACTGGAGTGAGTAGCCTATCCCTTCCCCAAGTATCTTCCTGACCCAGGAATTGAACTGGCGTCTCTTGCATAGCAGGCAGATTCTTTACCAACTGAACTATCAGGGAAGACCATCTTTATAACTTAAATATCTTTATCATTTTTATATCTTAATAACTTAAATATATATCTTTATAACTTAAATATAAATAATCTGTGCTCATTTTTTTTTAAATTTTTCTGATACCAATGTAATATAAAAAGTATGCGATTTAGAATTAGGCAAACATTATTTTGAAGCTTGATTACATTAATATTTGTATCACCACAGGCACATTATTTAATTTTCTATGTATAAAATATGTACCACACTAGCTGAAAGGATTAAAATGTTCTTGCACAGAGCACAGTGTTAAGTATAGAAAAGGCAGTCAGTGAAAAGTGGGTCTTCATCATTTCTATTCCACAATTTAACCATTCAATTTTTCTATGAATAACATTGGCCACCCAATGATTCTTGTAAAGTGAGAAATCTGAAATAATAGTTGAATATTCCTTTTCTGATCTGTTTCAAATTTATTATTTTTATTATTAATGTATCTTGAGAAAACCATTTTTTTTTAATTTCATTATCACTGGTTAATATTCTTAATCTCCCCTATTTGGTTTGCAATAGCTTTTGTAGCATTTATTCTCCTTTTCTTTCATCGTTATATTTTCATACCTGTTGTATTTTTCTTTTATAACCAAGTATTCTACAAACCGCTTGGGGGCAAACATCACATTCTGCATTTTGCCTGCATGTTTCCCTGGTTTGTTCTTGAATATGTTATGTGGATGATATACATTTTTATTGGTTGGTTTGGAATTAGTAAATCCAATTTCATTTTGACATTTAGGGCTGAAGCATACTCAATATAATTATACTTTTTTGTTTTTAGGTGTATTCTAATATCCTTTATTTTAAAACCAACTCTTTCAAAAATGTGAGAATATGTTGAAACTATTTTAATGTAGCTTATCAGAGCTACTAATTAAATGCATTGCCTACATTTTCTTTATTATTGGTTATATGTGTATAGAGCTTCCAGGCTCAGTGGGTAAAGAATCCACCTGCAATGTAGGAGACATGAGAGACGTGAGTTCGATCCCTGGGTTGGAAAGATCTCCTGGATCAGGGCATTGCAACCCACTTCAGTATTCTTGCCTGGAGAACCTCACGGACAGAGGAGTCTTATTTTCTCTCAAGTTACCATATTTTTAATGATTAAAGATTATCAGAGCAACTAATATTTATATATGACATATGTTTTTCTCTGAGCAAGAGCATTATCTAATGTATTACTTATGTCGCATCATAAATAAATTGGTGGCTCAGTAGGAAGCAGTCTGCCTGCCAGTGTCAGGAAGATCACTGGCAGAAGGAGATGGCAACCCACTCCAGTAGTTTTACCTGGGGAATCCAATGGACAGAGGAGCCTGGGGGGTAGAGTCCACGTGGTGCCCGAGTCGGAATGACTTAGTGACTAAACAACAACACAAATAAATGAAATAATATGAACAGAACAACTGCCCAGAAATATCTATACAATGTTTTAATGGCTAGTCGCCTCCAGTTATGTACCCAGTTTCAAAAGTAATATTTCTATTGTCATTCCTTTAACATACAAGTCAAAGAACATGTAGTAGTTCAAAGTCACAAAATAAAATTAATTTATTTTCCTTCCTGAAAACACATTGCTTTTATTTTTATGCTAGCCACATACCATCTGTTCAGTATTTACTATTGGTTGTTGTCATTGTACAAAAAGGAAATAAAGCCCTGCATTCCATATATTGTGCTCACACCTCCTCTATCATGTAAATGTCACAGAGATGGATATTGCTCTTTATTGACATGAACAGATAAGTCATTTGGAAATTCTGTTTTGTCTAGTAATGTTCTCTTCCCCACAACCATGTAGCCCCTTTCCCTTTTTCTAGCCGTTTACTCTTTTTCTTCCTCTCCATAAACTTAACCACATGGGAAAATACAGCCTATGGAACAGTGCAATTGGTGATAACCTGTATAGCTAACCTGTACAGACTAACCAACCTGCTTAGTGAAAATGATCTAAAAAGTCAATTCCATAATTCTAGCTCAGGAATTCAACTTCAGTAGACCCTTTGCTGCTATGTGAAAGTGAAAGTGAAAGTCACGCAGTTGTGTCTGACTCTTCGAGAGTCATGGGCTACACACTCCATGGAAATCTTTAGGCCAGAATACTGGAATGGGTAGCCTTTCCCTTCTCCAGGGATCTTCCCAACCCAGGGATTGAACCCAGGTCTCCCTCATTGCAGGCAGTTTCTTTACCAGCTGAGCCACAAGGGAAGTACTTGCTACTATATATAGTACTGTTTATTTTAATCTCATTATTTTTATTGTGTTCATCTGAATGAGGATAATTTGCTATAAGATTTGAAATATATACTAAAAACACAAACAATCTAAAAAAATTGTGTACATAGCAGAGTTCAATTAGCCAGTAAAGCTGGTCCTGGATGGGTTGTTTTTGTTTCTGTATTGGAAGATTTTCATTACTGGTTGACATGATTGACTCTTTACTCCTTATTGGTCAGTTCAGAATTTTTTCCAGATTCAGTCTTAAAAGATTTTGCTTCTCTAAATTTAAACACTTCTACTTCGTCCCATTCATTGATATATGATTATTCATAGTAATTGCTTATGATCTTGTATATGTCTGTAGAGTCAGCTGTAATGTCTGTTGTTTAATTTCTAACTTTATTTCTTTGAAACTTCTATTTTTACCCTTAGTCTAGTTAAAATTTGTCAATTTATCTTTTTGAAAACCAATTATTAATTCCACTGATCCTTTCTATTATTATTATCTGATCTCTTGCATTTATTTCTATTCTGATATTTATTACATCCTTCCCTTTGCTAATGTTAGGCTTAATTTGTTCTTTTTCTAGTTCCTAGCAGTTAGGTTGTTTACTTGAGATATAATTGTTTAATAGTTTCTCTTGCTTGTCATAATTGTGGAGAAAATCCATTGTGTCAGCCTACCTTATATGCCCACAAAGATACATAGATGTTTTTACACTTGTTCACTTATATTGAAATAGGATTTGTTATTTTTTGTAAATTTTCAGAGGGTTGGAGTTTCCATTTTTATAGAATAGTTTATAGCATTAAGGTATGCTTACCTTATTCACTTATGTTTAACTTTATGTAAAGTAATACAATTTTATTTTTTAAGGTAAGTGTAGAAAAAGCACTATGAGCCCACCACTCAAAGATAATTTCTATGAACACTGTAAATATTCTTCAAAGAACATATAAGTAAAATGACTTTATTATGTTGCATATTGCACATTGACATGTGTTTTAAGTACTTTGGCACCAAATAATACATCATTGGATATTCTAAATAGCCTTAAATATTTCAAAATAATGTAATTAAATGCTTTTGTCTATTGCAGAGATATATGAAAATGCATTTATCCAAGCTGCTACATCTGGATCTTTAGTTTATTGCTATTGCCAAAATTGCTTTGGTCATTTTTGTTCATCTTTTTTTTTGCATTTCTAGTTATTTTCCGGGCTTAATTCCTATAATGAAATTACCCAAAACACATCAACATTTTTTAGTATTTAAATATTTAGTTCTGCATTTCAGTTCCATTCAGTCGCTCAGTGGTGTACGACTCTTTACGACCCCATGAATCGCAGCACACCAGGCCTCCCTGTCCATCACCAACTCCCGACGTTTACCCAAACTCATGTCCATCGAGTCGGTGATGCCATCCAGCCATCTCATCCTCTGTTGTCCCCTTCTCCTCCTGCCCCCAATCCCTCCCAGCATCAGAGTCTTTTCCAATGAGTCAACTCTTCTCATGAGGTGGCCAAAGTACTGGAGTTTCAGCTTTAGCATCATTCCTTCCAAAGAAAACCCAGGACTGACTTCCTTTAGAATGGACAGGTTGGATCTCCTTGCAGTCCAATGGACTCTCAAGAGTCTTCTCCAACACCACTGTTCAAAAGCATCTATATAGTTCTAGATTATACTTAACAAATTTTTTTCAAGTTAATTTCAACTTGTCTGCATGACTAAATAATTCTGTGCTGTCATTAACTACTGAACTGGCTGAATACATTTTCTAAAACAACATACAGAAATATTCTTGATAGGTTCTCTTTTGATATTCTGTAATACAGCTCTGAAAAATGTTAGTCAAAGAGAGACTTTCTAATCACTTAAAAATTCTGGGAACTACTTTCTGTCTTTGTCTTTCATACCAGCAGAGTCTTTCTTTTATACCTTAAAGTGAAAGATTAGATTAAAATAAAAACCACTTAATGATTTTTACACTCCTATTTTTTAAAATGCATAGAATAACATATGAAAATATGTTGTAGAAATGCAAGAAACAAACTGGTTTGTTAAAAATTTCATAAAGGAACATAAAGTAAACTCATGGTTTTATGTGAAAAATTATGTGATCTAAATGAATGAACAAGAATGTAGGGATTGACCTGTCCACATGAACTGTGCTTTTTAAGGCTTGTTTTTGCTGTCTCTGTTCTTTTTATCTTTTCATATCTCTTAATAGCAGTAATCTGGGTCAAATTTAAACTTAAAAAATATATGGTAAAAATCTAATATCCAAGGAAATACAATGTGTTCCTTTGTGATTATAGTGAGTCATAAAAGGGAGAGGATAAAAAGCTCAAGAATATCTTTCCTTTGTAATTTAGTGAGCAGTCATTTCATTTTGAAATGTATGATGGATACTTTAAATAGTGTTTCTCTGAGACTTACACATTATATGGAATCTCCTTAAGATGTTCTTGGAAAATATACAGTAATAAGATTTGACATAGACTTTGATATCACCAGATTAAATTTGTCAAATAATCTTTAAAAATAAATTGTATAAAATTTTTTTGTTTTTTGTAACTTATGCATTTACCATTTTCTAGATTTACTATTTACTAATTATGTATAATTAATTTATCCATTAAATACATATTATCAATTATGGTATATGATATGCTCTAGATGTGTATAAGAGACAGATTTTTTAAAATGCATAGAATAACATATGAAAATATGTTGTAGAAATGCAAGAAACAAACTGGTTTGTTAAAAATTTCATAAAGGAACATAAAGTAAACTCATGGTTTTATGTGAAAAATTATGTGATCTAAATGAATGAACAAGAATGTAGGGATTGACCTGTCCACATGAACTGTGCTTTTTAAGGCTTGTTTTTGCTGTCTCTGTTCTTTTTATCTTTTCATATCTCTTAATAGCAGTAATCTGGGTCAAATTTAAACTTAAAAAATATATGGTAAAAATCTAATATCCAAGGAAATACAATGTGTTCCTTTGTGATTATAGTGAGTCATAAAAGGGAGAGGATAAAAAGCTCAAGAATATCTTTCCTTTGTAATTTAGTGAGCAGTCATTTCATTTTGAAATGTATGATGGATACTTTAAATAGTGTTTCTCTGAGACTTACACATTATATGGAATCTCCTTAAGATGTTCTTGGAAAATATACAGTAATAAGATTTAAAAAATGGAAAACCTCATAATCTATAATCATTATTATAAAATGACTTTATTATATAAATGTGTAGAAACATTAAATGAATCAAAAAGACGGTAGGAAACAAGTAAAACAAAGGCTATAATTGCAAAGAATGTAACCACTATGAATTCTATTCTTGCATATAATTGATGGTATAAAATATGCCAAGATGAGATATCGTTTCTCCAAGTTTAAATTTGAAACAAAATCCAGTTCTAGTTGCATTGTGTTCAAGTGTGTGTGTTAGTTGCTCAGTCACGTTTGACTCTTTGTGATCCCATTGACGGTAGCTCTCCAGGCTCCTCTGTCCATGGAATTCTCTAGGTAAGAATACTTGAGTGAATGCCCATTCCCTTTCTGAGGGGATCTTCCCAACCAAAGAATCAAACCTGGGTCTTCTGCATGGCAGGCAGGTTCTTGCCATCTGAGGTTCTTACCAGGGAAGACCCATGTGTTGAAGTGGCCACCCTCTTATGATGGCACTTTCTGTTGGTGTTAACCATTTAGAATGCAGTTTCACAATATGTGATAAAAGTGATTCAGTGCATATATCCTATGTTCATCCTCTCCAAGAAACTGCCCTAAATGTGGAAAATATGTTTAAGGCACATGTAATTACAATAACTATAAACAATTAAAATAATCTAGATGTTATTTCACATTGTTTAAATAAATGTTAGATAAAACGTTTCATCACATTCAAAAATAGGTTTCTTAGATTACAAACAGAAGAATAAATGGGAAAATTAATATTTGCAAATTTTAAATAGTGTATAATTTGTTGTTGTTCAGTCACTCAGTCGTGTCTGACTCATTGTGACTCCATGGAATGCAGCATTCCCTGTCCTTCACTATCTTCTGGAGTTTGTGCAAACTCAGATGCATTCAGTCAATGACTACATCCAACCATCTCATTCTCTGTTGCCCCCTTCTCCTTCTGCCCTCAACCTTTCCTAGCATTAGGGGTTTTTCCAGTGATTCAGCTTTTCAAATCAGGTGGCCAAAATGTTGGAGTTTCAGCTTCAGGATCAGTCCTTCCAATGAATATTCAGAATTAATTTCCTTTAGGATTGACTGGTTTGGTCTCCTTGTTGTCCAAGGGACTCAAGAATTTCTCCAGCATAACAATTTGAAAGCATCGATTCTTTGGTGCTCAGCCTTCTTTATGGTCCATTGTCACATTCATACATGACTACTGGAAAAACCATAGCTTTGACTAGATGGACCTTTGTTGGCAAAGTGATGTCTGCTTTTTAATATACTGGCTAAATTTTCTACAACTTTTCTTCCAAGGAGGAATTGCCTTTTAATTTCTTGGCCGCAGTCACCATCTGCAGTGATTTTGGAGACCAAGAAAATAAAATCTCTATCCATTTCCATTTTCCCCCGATTTATGTCATTAAATGATGGAACTGGATGCCTTAATCTTAGTTTTCTAAAAGCTGGGGTTTGAGCCAGCTTTTTCCTCTCCTCTTTCACCTTCACCAATAAGCTCTTTAGTTTTTCATCCCTTTTGCCATTATTGTAGTGTCATCTTCATATCTGGGATTGTTGATATTTCTCCTGGAAATCTGATTCCAGCCTGTGATTTATTCAGCCTGGAATTTTGCATGATGTACTCTGCATAGAAGTTAAATAAGCAGGGTGACAATAAACAGTCTTGACATACTCCTTTCCCATTTTGAACTAGTCCGTTTTTCCATGTCCAGTTCTAAATGTTGCTTCTAAACTTGCAAATAGACTTCTCAGGAGGCAGATAATGTGGTCTGGTATTCCTGTCATTTTAAGAATTTTCCATAGTTTGTGACTGCAAGGAGATCCAACCAGTCCATTCTGAAGGAGATCAGCCCTGGGATTTCTTTGGAAGGAATGATGCTAAAGCTGAAACCCCAGTACTTTGGCCACCTCATGCAAAGAGTTGACTCATTGGAAAAGACTGATGCTGCGAGGGATTGGGGGCAGGAGGAGAAGGGGATGACCGAGGATGAGATGGCTGGATGGCATCATTGACTCGATGGACATCACTGACTCGTGAGTCTGAGTGAACTCCAGGAGTTGGTGATGGACAGGGAGGCCTGGCATGCTGCAATTCATGGAGTCACGAAGAGTTGGACACGACTGAGCGACTGAACTGAACTGTTGTGATCTACACAGTCAAAGGCTTTAGTGTAGTCAGTGAAGCGGGAAGTAGATGTATTCCTGGAATTATCATGCTTAACATATGATCCCATGGAGGGTAGCAATTTCATCTCTGGTTCTCTGCCTTTTCTAAATCTAGCTTGAACATCTGTAAGTTCTTGGTTTATGTATTGTTGAAGCCTGACTTGAAGGATTTTGAGCATTACCTTGCTAGTATGTGAAATGAGCTCAATTGTGTATTATTTTGAGTATTCTTTGGCATTACCCTTCTTTGACTGAAATGAAAACTGACATTTTCCAGTCCTGGAAAATCCAGTCCAGTCCAGTCCTGTGCCACTGTTGAGATTTCCAAATTTGCTAGCATTTTGAATGCAGCACTTTGACAGCATCATCTTTTTGGATTTGAAATAGCTCAGACTGAATTTCATCATAGCTTTGTTCATAATAGTACTTCCCAAGGCCCACCTGACTTCACACTCCAGGATATCTGGCTCTACTTGAGTGACCACACCATTATGGTTATCTGAGTCATTAAGCTCTTTTTATATAGTTTTCTGTATATTATTGCCGTCTCTTCTTAATCTCTTCTGCTTCTGTTAGGTCCTCACTGTTCCTGTCCTCTATTGTGTACGTTCTTGCATGAAATGTTCCCTTGACATCTCTAATTTTCTAGAAGAGTTCTCTAGTCTTTCCAATTCTATTGTTTTCCTCTTTTTCTTTGTATTGGTCATTTAAGAAGGCCTTGTTATCTCTCCTTGCTATTCTTTGGAACTCTGCATTCAGTTGGATATATCTTTCCTTTTCTCCTTTGCCTTTCACTTCTCTTTTCTCAGCTACATGTAAGGCCTCATCAGACACCCATTTTGCCTTGTTTCATTTTTTTTCCCTTTGGGATGGTTTTGGTCACCACCGCCTCTACAAGGTTATGAACCTCCTTCCATAGGTCTTTTTTATTCATTCAGTCAGTATTCCTTGGTGCCAGTCAAGTTTCTGGTATGTGTCTGGCAGTAAGAGCATGTGAGTAAGACTGGAAAGACCTAAACCCTCACCTCAGATAGCTTACAGTCCAGCTTTGAAGCTGACCCGTGATAGGTCATGAGTCATAGGGGTAAATACCCAGGGTCTTTATTCAATAGCTCAATGTAATTCAAGGTCACTAGGTGAAGTATCTGTTCTAGTCTGGTTATTTAGAGATTCAGGTTACCTGAAGCTCTGTCACAGTCAATATAAGACTTCATTCATCTTGGATGTCTCTATCCAGTCAACAGAAAAGAAACAGGATTAAATATTCCCAAATAGAAAATGCAGTGGCCTGGCAAATTATCATATGGCCATTTCTAAATGCAAAAAAGGCTGACAAAAGTAGTTTAGTTGTGAGCCCAGGAAAATCAGAACAAGATTTATTTCTAAAAGATGTTTATGAAGACCTATATATCTACTGTGGTTTCCTTGCTGCCTCAGTGGTAAAAAAAAAAAAAAAAAAAATTCACCTATAATGCAGGAATTGAGGGTTCAGTCCCTGGGTCAGGAAGATTCCCTGGAGAAGGAAATGGCAACCCACTCCAATATTCTTGCCTTAGAAATTCCATGGACAGAGAAGCCTGGCAGGCTATAGTGCAAAGCGCCACAAGAGTCAGATGTGATTTAGCAACTAAACCATCACCAAAAATATGTCTACTATCCTTTATCTTAAAATGGATTCATCAAGGACATATATAAGCCTCATAATCATTGATATTTTTCCAGTTTCTGTTAGCCACAGATCACCTTATAATAGAAAATATCTCCTTAATAAAACCAAAGATTATATTTTCTCAGATAAATCATATCATTTAACTCTGGAAATAAGTAGTCTCTATACAATAGAGGACTTCCCTTGTGGCTAGGCTGGTAAAGAATCAGCCTGCAATGCAGGAGACCTGGGTTCAATCCCTGGGTTGGGAAGATCCCCTGGAGAGGGGAAAGGCTACCCACTACGGTATTCTGGCCTGGAGAATTCCATGGACTGTATAGTCCATGGGGTCACAAAGAATCCCACGACTGAGCAACTTTCACTTCACTATGTAACAGATGATGGAAGAAAAGAAAAGAAACAGTCATTTCAGATGCATAAGGTAATACTGATGTCACCTCTTAAATACATTACAGGTATAATTTTATCTAAAAATCAAATAATACTGGATTATTGATGTTAACTATTTTTGTGTATAGCCAATCTTTGATATCCAAATACAAAAAATATAACTGAAACAACCCCTTATATCTAAATAGGAACACTTAATTCTTAGCTGGCTACAATGGGCATCTTCATTTAAAACTTTTAAAAGGGTATGCAAAGTTATCTCAAGATTTTAAATAAGCCATGATATATATATACACACACACACACATGTATATAAATAAACACATATAAAGAAAATGTTTGTAACAGATCAAGTGTTGTTGTTCAGTCACTAAGTCATATTTGACTCTTTATGACACCATGGGCTATAGCACACCAGGCTCCCCTGTCCTTCAGTATCTCCTGGAGTTTGCTCAAACTCATGTTAATTGAGTCTGTGATGCTAACTAACCATCTCATCCTCTGCCACCCCTTCTCCTTTTGCTTTCAATCTTTCCCAGTATCAGGACATGTTTCACATAGGTATTCCATGGTTCACATGTTTTGTATTTGTTTCATGTGTGTATTTCATATATTTGTGTGTTTCACAAATATGTATTCCCAGAGGTCTGAATCACTAGGAAAGTACAAAAATAATTTTCAGTGACTCTCTTTTCCATCTTCATCAAATTAAATTCAGATTCTTTAGTGCTGACATCTCCTTAAAATGGTCAATGAAAATAGTTAAATATACTTGATTTCTGTAGCATGAGAAACACAGAAAGAGACTTCTCAACATTTTGCCAAACTGAGGAACAGATTTTATTTTTACCCAGAATATTCCAGATACTTATTAGGGTAGAAATAGACCTAATTAAAAGGGATAGTACAGTTAACTATATAGACATGTAAAATTTACTTTAAAAATAAGTCAGATTTTTATCCACCTTTATTCCTTGAGATTTTACTAAGGTATTGTTAGTTCACAGTTTTCTGCTCTTGAAATTCTTAAATGAATTATGTATGACAACTCAAAACAAGAAGAGTTGAAGTGTGAAAACGTCTGAGAAGGATTAATACCCATGAACAATCTAAGGATAAAGCTGCACAATATTCTCTAATCTATGTCAATATTTATCATATTTGTTAAAGTTAGGAAGCTCTATGATGTTTAATGACAAAAAAGGTTCACTTCCAAATATGGAAGCTATATGGAAAAAATGCCCAATATCTTGTCAGCACTGGTCTCTACTGCACTGCCAATGAAATACAAGGGCTCTACTAACTTTCGTCAAGAAGTTTCAAAGAGAGACTGAAAGTTCCCTGAGGCTGGGGATTAGGTCTTTAATCCTACCCTTGTATCCTTAATGCCTGACACATGCCAGGAACTTGTTATTAGCTGAATAAATACATTAAAAAATGACAAAAATGTAGAAGAAATGAAAATAGTCCATATAACATATTGAGAGCCTGTTAGGATGATCCTAGGAATCCCCATTAACATATATATGGAATCTAGAAAAATGGTACACATGAACTTCTTTCCAGGGCAGGAATAGAGATACAGATGTAGAGAATGGACATGTGAACACAGCAGAGGAGGGGAGAGTGGGACAAATTAAGAGAGTAGGGTTGACATGTAGACACCACCAGGTGTAAAATATTATAGGTAGGTAGTGGGAGGCTGCTATATAGTACAGGGAGCTGAGCGTGGTGCTCTTCCTGACCTAGAGGGGTGGGATGTGGGGAACTGGGGGGAGGCTCAAGCGGGAGGGGATATATGTATATACACAGCTTATTCACTTTGTTGTACAGCAGAAACCAACACAACATTGTAACACAATTATGCTCCAATAAAAAGAAAAAAATTAAAGCACTCTTACTCTCAACGCTTAATGGAGTTTCCTTGAATCAGCTTGTGCAGGTTTGGGGAGACTGAGAATAACAAATAAGACATAAACTTATGGGTGATGCTCTATATTATACTATGTTTTGTTGCATTTTATGAAGATTGTTTAAATTTCTAAAACAGTATGAATGCGGCATCACATTGTTAGGTCATTTACAATAGTGTCCTGAGGAATATCACTAACCATTCTGCTAGGCATCCTGACTGCCATGACTTCCTCTTGTACTACTGAATAATTTACTGTTGTTTGATTAACTCAACAATATCTGTATCTGGTCTTCCTGTTATGCTGAAGCTACTGTTGAAAGTTTTTTTAATATATTGGTTACACAGAAGAAAAAGAGAAATTATATGTATATATATATATATTTCTTCCTTATAATCATAAATATTCTACTAAAAGAAAGTATAAAATATGCCATGTTTTATACTAAACACTAAATAATTAGACAGTAATTATTCCTTATTCCTACTATAAAATAATTGTTAAACACATTGTTAACTATTTGATGAGTTCAAAGGGAGAATAATTTAATACCAAATGATTTCCTAGTATCCATAACTTGAAATCCAACCGATACCAAATATAAACCATCACTAAATATTGCAGGACACTTTTACTGAAGATCCTGTGCAGAAATTTATAGGGAGGCTTATAGTCTGGCAGACTACAGTCCTTCCAGAATCCTCTGTCTGTGGACTTCTGAGGCAAGAATACTGAAGTGGGTCACCATTCCCTTCTCCAGGGGGTCTTCCTGACCCAGGAATTGAACTCACCTCTCTTTCACTGCAGGCAGATTCTTTACCTTCTGAGTATTAGTAAGTATGGAAAGAGTTAGCTAAGGTTCATTTCAGTTTGGTATCTAAATCTCACATATGATTATCTTTCAGCTGAAGAAAGAAACCTATATTTCCGAGAATATCTTTTGATACTTTTCTCTCAATTTATTAAGACCTAGTTTATAAAATCTTATTTTTCCTTACAAGTATACCTCAGTAAGGAGAAGGCAATGGCAACCCACTCCAGTACTCTTGCCTGGAGAATCCCACGGACAGAGGAACTTGGTAGGCTGCAGTCCATGGGGTCGCGAAGAGTCGGACATGACTGAGCGACTTCACTTTCACTTTTCACTTTCATGCATTGGAGAAGGAAATGGCAACTCACTCGTGTTCTTGCCTGGATAATCCCAGGAACAGCAGAGCCTAGTGGGCTGCCATCTATGGGGTTGCACAGAGTTGGACACGACTGAAGCGACTTAGGAGGATACCTCAGTAATGTAAATAAAGATATTATATAACCATTTTTCAACTGGTATAGCAGGCTGCTTGAGTATGCAGTTTTTAATTGTAAAAATGCCCCTTAATGTGTTCAGAATTTGAAATTTTGAGAAGAATTAATAAGAATATCCATGCATCGGTATCTGAAGCTTTGTATGTTCTTGTAGTGAAATGTATATCTTCGCCACTTGTAGTGAAATATATATCTTTACCACTGGCATATTGTTGTTTGGAGAATGTTATGCCAGCAAATTTGGAAAACTCAGCAGTGGCCATAGGACTGGAAAAGATCAGTTTTCATTCCAGTTCCAAAGAAAGGCAATGCCAAAGAATGTTCATAGTAACCTCACAATTGCACTCATATCACACACTGGAGAAGTAATGCTCAGAATTCTCTAAGCCAGGCTTCAACAGTACATGAACTGAGAACTTTCAGACATTCAAGCTGTATTTGGAAAAGGCAGAGGAACCAGAGATCAAATTGCCAGCGTCTGTTGGATTATCAAGAAAGCAAGAGAGTTCCAGCAAAACATCTACTTCATTGACTACTGTAAAGCCTTTTACTGCTGTCTCTTATACACATCTAGATGTGTATAAGAGACAGCCGAAGGGGAGTACCGAGGATGAGATACCAGAGATCAAATTGCCAGCGTCTGTTGGATTATCAAGAAAGCAAGAGAGTTCCAGCAAAACATCTACTTCATTGACTACTGTAAAGCCTTTTACTGTGTGACCACAACAAACTGTGGACAATTCTTAAAGAGATGGGAATATGAGACTACCTTATCTGCCTTCTGAGAAATCTGTATGGAAGTTTAGAAGCAACAGTTAGAACTGGACATGGAACAATGGACTGGTTCCAAATTGGGAAAGGAGTACATCAAGGCTGTATATTATCACCTTTTTTATTTAAGTTATATTCAGAGTACGTCATTCCAAATGCCAGACTGGATGAAGCACAAACTGGAATCAAGATTTCAGGAAGAAATATCAACCTCAGATATGCAAATGATACCAACCTTATGACAGAAAGCAAAGAGGATCTGAACAGCCTTTTGATGAAAGTGAAAGAGGAGACTGAAAAAGTTGGCTTAGAACCCAGCATTCAGAAACTAACGTTATGGCCTCCAGTCCCATCACTTCATGGCAAATAGATGGGGAAACAATGAAAATAGTAACAGACTTTATTTTCTTGGGTTCCAAAATTGCTACGGATGGTGACTGCAACCATGAAATTAAAAGACACTTGCTCCTTGAAAGAAAAGCTGTGAGAAACCTAGACAGCATATTAAAAAACAGAGACATCACTTTACTGACAAAGGTTTGTATAGTCAGAGCTATGATTTTTCCAGTAGTCATGTATGGATGTGAGAGTTGGACCATAAAAAAGTTCAGTGCCTTGTGGTATTGGAGAAGACTCTTGAGACTGCAAGGAGATAAAACCAGTCAGTCCTAAAGGAAATTAGTCCTGAATATTCATTGACAGGACTTATACTGAAGCTGAAACTCCAACACTTTGGCCACCTGATGTGAAGTGCTGACTCACTGGAAAAGACCCTGATGCTGGGAAAGGCTGAAGGCAGAAGGAGAAGGGGATGACAGAGGATAAGATGGTTGGATGGCATCACCAACTCAATGGACATGAGTCTGAGTAAACTCTGGGACTGAGTGATGGACAGGGAGGCCTGGTGCGCTGCAGTCCTTGGGGTCACAGATAGTTGGACATGACTGAGTGACTAAAATGAACTGATCCTGGTCAGCAAATTTATTTACTAGAGGAATAGATCCATGACCCTTGTGTGCGCTACTGTGCAACACAGCTGCTCCTCAGGGATCTTTAGACATTTGCGGCTTGTTGTTTTTTCTGTTAATTCTTAAATTTTCTCTTATTCTACTCTAATTTTTCAACTTTGTTCCTACCATCTATACTTCTGTTAAGTTCTTTAGTAATTGGTAAATTTCATTATACATAATAAAATATGTATTGCTAATTCTCTTGTGTTCAGGCTCACCTGGCCACACTATCATATTTAAATTTAAGAGCAAGACTTACCTTTTTACCCATCCTCTTAGAATTTTTAAAATTGGTATAAAATCAACACAAGCATAGATTAAAATTAATTCGTAGTACAGAGGTGGATAAAATTTAAACTATCTCACCAGTTTCACCAGACAATGAGATTGCTAAAATCATTACAGTTATTGAAATAGGCATTTTGTTTTGCATTTTAGTCTTTTTTTGTTTCTTGTTTTGGTTGATACAGTTTTGAAATGTGTGTGTATTTTAAAAAATTGAAAAAAAATAAAATATATGTGAATTTAGAATATATTCTATTTGATTTCTAGAAATCTATTCAGATTGATCATCTTTGTGTCTTCTTTCTGCTATATTTTTTATTTTTTAATTAACTTATTTATTTTAATTGGAGGCTAATTACTTTACAATATTGTAATGGTTCTTGCCATGCGTTGACATGAATCAGCCATGGGTGTACATGTGTCCCCTATCCTGAACCCCCCCTCTCTTCCCTCCCCATCCTATTCCTCAAGGGTTGTCCCAGTGCACCAGCTTTGAGTGTGCTGATTCATTCATCGAACTTTTTCATTCATCGAACTATTTTTGTGTTGTTCCAACATGTTTATGAATTAAGGATGTATTCAGTATAAACCTCTATAAATTTATCTATAGTTGTGCTGGGCTGTCTGTAACATAATTCTATTGTATGTTGTTATAAACTTTAATCTCCCAATTATGGATCAAAATTATGGATCGCTTTTCTTTCAGTTTTCATATCATATACACATTTTTAGGACTTTAATCTTAATTACTGCTCTCTTCATAGCACTAATACTTGTAGCCATGGGACTAAACAAATAAAAATCAGTTTAATTCTGTTTCCAGCCTTTTCGCCTCTTATTTTTCTAAAATTTATTATATTAAGAAATAACCAGTGTAGTAAATAATAGTTGATAGTTATTTGAAAAGCAATATATGTCATTTATATATATACATCAATTCAGAATCACAAATGATTCAAATGCTAGTTTTAGGTGGTATATTTAGTCTGTTTACTAAGTGCAGATAATGTAGTAGAGTGTGAAATGAATGCAAGGATGTGGTAGAGTCAAATTCTATGAATTCATTGATTATCCTCTCCTAAAAAAAAAGACTTTAAAGTGATAGCTATGATTTCAATATTTTTTTACTTTTAAAACCCTCTTCAACTTGTTTTGTTTAAAAGATTTCCCTTTTCCTAAGAATAATTACAACTCCAGTAATTATATTGATTATGTTTTCCATTTAACACCCCCCCCCACCCTCCCCAACTGCACTTACTGTAGAGACAAAAATCAAAAGAGTCAGGCATTTCCGTATTTTGACTATACGCTAATGCTCCAATTCTGCTTTGGTGGCAAGACATAAAGCCATGTCAGTATGACATGAAGCAGCATACTGATTTTCCATGCTATTTTCAAGTCTGCAAAATAATCTACACCATTAAATCTACTTCAGGAAACAAGCTATATATCACTATGTCAAGGCTAAGGATGAACAGCAAAGTGGATTCATTTTTCTGACAAAGAAAACTGTGTAGTATTCATTAGTCATGGTGCTGTCTGTAATTGTTTTTAAGCTGTTATCATTTTGCCTTTTTAAGTTGAAATTTTCTGCCTACTAACAAGGCCGATCAATGAACTATGATAAAAATTTAGAAGCCTAATTAAAAAACCAGAGAAATTCTAGAATTGCTACTATCCATTTTTTGGAAACAAAATAATGTAATAGCAAGATTACAAATAATACTCCAATTAATTAATTAATTATGAGTCTTTCCTTACTTGGGTTTTAAACCCATTTATTCTCTGATCTTAGTATACACAATATTCTGTGAATATACTTCCTGTATTTTTGTTAAATTTAACTATACTCTCTGAATAAGCTACAGGACATTCTTGAATGTGTTTAATCATAAGTATTGTCAGAACTTAGAATTATTAATAACAGCTGAGATTCTATGTTCTTCTAAAGTAATCTGTGAGTACTGTGTATACCTTTCTGACATGGAAACCAACAACAGATCTTATGAGCACAGCAGCTTAGATCAAAGACTTTCATAGAGGATGAGTCTTTAGAAATGTTAGAAAGCAAGTAATTGCTTTCTTTAGTAACTTAGGTAAATATGTGTTCACCAATATTATTTCCCTGTCAGATAAGTGAAAATGGAAAAATAAGTTATCTGTGACTCAATTTAGATGGTGAAATGTGTATAGATGAATTTTCTGTTTTGCAGCTTGTAATTTCAAGCAACTGAACAACCTTATAATTAAATTTCACTGTTGTGACAGATCTTCATTTCTCTATGTCAGAACAATCCCCCCTTGCCCCCGCCCCACAACATTTCTCCCTTGTAGCTAAATCCGTTAATAGGCTGTGAATATAATATGAAATTGCTAACTTTGCAGTGTGGTGGTCAGTTTTATATATTGCAAAAGTGCTGACAGCTTAAAAATGCACTACAAGCTGTAAAATACAACTTCACAAATTGTTTCAGTGAAACGCTTTTTGTTTTGAAGTACTTATATTAACATTTGCGTATTCTATGGATGACTCATTGGAAAAGACTCTGATGCTGGGAAGGAATGAGGGCAGGAGGAGAAGGGGACGGCAGAGGATGAGATGGCTGGATGGCATCACCGACTCGATGGACATGAGTTTGAGTGAACTCCGGGAGTTGGTGATGGACAGGGAGGCCTGGCGTGCTGTGATTCATGGGGTCGCAAAGAGTCATACACGACTGAGCAACTGAACTGAACTGAACTGATTCTATGAAATAAACTTTAAAGAAATTGCAGGTACTATAATGAATGAGGAGTATTATGGAGAGAGCCACATAATGTCTTGGCGTGAAGTGTGTGCATCTTCTATGTGATTTGTCTTCAGATTCTTAGCAGGATGGTGGATACACAAAAGGATTCAGTAAAACAGAAGTCTTGGAAGGCTAATCTGGGAGGTATAGTTATGCTACATTTCACCCTCTGTGGCAGTTTGAAATTGGATCATCAAGATGATCATATAGGACAGTAAGAAAAGTTTTTTCAGATAGATATTGATATAGGCATAGGTATATATATTGCTTCTGTCGTTATAGGTAGGTAGTTATAGATATATATAGGAGATGTGAGTTCTGTCCATGGGTTGGGAAGGTCCCCTGGAGAAGGAAATGGCAACCCACTCCACTATTCTTGCCTGGAAAATCCCATGGACAGTGGAGCCTGACAAGCTACAGCTCATGGGGTCACAAGAGTTGGACACAACTTAGTAACTAAATGACCATGTGTGTGTGTGTATATTCCTTCTGTGGTTCTTGATTTTAAATATGCAAGCTGAGAATTAGTGAGTTTCTTTTGTATTTAGAATGTAACAGATTTCATTACTTTGAAATGCCTCAGATTCCTAAATATTTATAACCATCTGGATACTCCGGAATGGTGAGAAAGCAAAGTAGGAAAATAACAAACAGCTGGAACTTTGCCTCTCACCCTCCCCACCCCCACTACATAATTGAAAAACAGTGAGCATCCTAAAATGCAGATATAAACACTTATGCAGTATCAAAATGTCCTTACAATGCAGTAATTTTAGCACTTCTAGGAGAGAATCATGTATTATTTCAGAGTTCAATACACTGTAAGATATAGTAACATTATAAACTCAGTTTGATGTTATCAAATCCCCAATTACCTTTACAGTTGAACCTTGAACAAAGTCAGAGTTAGATGTGCTCACCCCTTTGAAGTGGAAAATTCCGGTATAACTTTATAGTGGATAACCACAGTCTGCTTCCAAGGATTCAACCACCAGTGATGCCTGCAGTACTGTAGTGTTTCCTATTGAAAAGAATTTTGTATATGAGTGGACCTGCACAGCGTAATTCAAACCTGTGTTGTTCAAGGCAAGCAAAGCAAGCTCTATATTAGACTTCCCAACATTTTTTTAAAAGTCTTGAGAATAATGTTAAAATTAAGGTGCTTGATTTCAAATGTGTTATCAATTAGTAATATGTATTTTTAAAGGGAAAACATCAATAAATACTAGAGAAAATTCAAAGACTGGAGCTTCTGCAGCAAGTTTTTAAAAGAGGTACTTGCTCCAGTTTTTCTGACTTTTACTTTTAAGTAAGATGAGGTTTACTATGGAAAAGATACACATGCTTTCATCCTCATTTATATTTATAGCATTTACATGTCTCACCCAAAGAGAAAAATACTTAGCTGTTGTGCCATGACACTTGGCACACACTGAGTCTCACACTCTTGGAAGATATCTCGAATCTTTCCCATTGAGCCTCACATTTCTTCTCAAAATTGTACTCAAGGCTGCCACAGCCAATTGAAAGGAGCAGATGCTGAAATAGAAACCCAGATCTAATCAAATATACTGGGTGCACAGGAGCATGAGTTAAACTGGATCATTCTTAAAATAACCAATCACTGTCACTGAAGCAAAGCAATAAATAACCTAAGCCAAGCAAAGAAAATGTATCTTGCTCATTTTATTTAGTGAATAGTGATACGATTTTAGTGGAGAAGTGTTGGTTTAGAAATATTTGTCTGTGGGCTGGAAAAATTTGGTAACTATTTTGAGCCTTATGATAAAAGTAATATTTGCTTTCCATTTATTAATATTTATATGTTGTATAAAAGAATGCATTAAATATAAAATATTTGTTATTTTCAGTATCTATTTGTGGTAGAGTTCTTAATTTTATAATTGAAAACATTAAATTATTTCTTGATATTACTTTGTATGGGATATCTGATAACTTAAATTTAAGATAATAATTAGCATTAGCAAGGAGAAGAGTTCTAGTCACAATTGTAGCTTATACACATCAGGAAATAGAATTATCTTGATATTATTTTTCAAAATTATTGTAAATCTGGGTTTTTTTTTCTTTCATAGCTGGCGTCCATTGGTAGCCTAAAACTGATTAATATGTGGCCATATTTTTCCCATTATTTTGTCCATTAAGCAAAGTTGATGTATTCTGGTTTAGCCAAAACTTATATTTTTTTTCTATTTTCCAGTAAAATTAAAGTAATCCCATTTAAAATGGAATAGTGTGCCGATTTTTAAATATTTTATTTCCAATCTAAATTCTTAAACAAAAAAGATACTTTGACTCACTTGCTTATATTCTGTTTTGGAATTTTGGGGGAATATTATTATTATGTAACTCCAAAATTTACATGTTTTCCAAGACAAGATTGAGCTGTGATTAAGCTATGAAGGTGCAGGTCTAGCTTATGTATTGCTAAGGACTTTAAGTAGGACTGAGACATCACATATATATGCTTCTGTGTTAGAGATTTTGTCAGAAAGTGTGGACATGGCTATAAACTCTCATCTGTCAAATACTTATTTGAGTTTCTGTTATGGAACCTTGAAAGACAAAATAATACATATGCCTCAAAACTTTTTCTAAATACAAGACTCAGATCTAAGGGAAAACTAAGGAAAACTCATTCTGAGGCAGAGATTTTGGGGAGGTGTTAAGAACAGACTTTGTGTGTGTGTGTGTGTGTGTGTGTGTGTTAATGGCTATGGGAGAGACATCTTGAGAAAATATAATTTGACAATTATGACCAATGTCATCTTTGATTACACATTTGTAACTATGCTTGCTTTTATTTGTTAAACATAACCTACTTATGATTACAATGTAGGTCAGTCATTCAATCATATGTAAAGATGGAAAGCTTACACTGATGCACTGCTTTGGAATAAGTATTATGTAGAAGGGCAATGTTGACTACTTTAACTCGGATTAAACATTCCATAATCTGCTTGCTTTCTTGAACTTGCTTGAGTTCTTGAGCAAACTTTCGGCACAGGCACTACACTTTCTTTACACCTTTATTTAGAAATAATTTTAGATTCCGAGAAAGTTGAAAAAAGTACAGGGAGGTCCCATAAATTCTTCACAGTTCTCCCTCAAATTTAACAGCTTGCATAAATAGACTACATCAAGAAATTTACATTTGTACAATCCACAAAGTAGATTCAGATGTCAACAGTGATATATGCATTCACTTGCATGTGTGTGTAAGCTGTGTGTCTGCTTGTGTGTCTGTGCAATGTTATCAATCAGTCAACAATCAAGATGCAAAACTGTTCAATTATCCAGGCTCTCTAGTGCTACAGTTTTAGCCACTCTGCAAATACAAACTCATATATATGACAACCAATGATATGTCTCTTATACACATCTAGATGTGTATAAGAGACAGGTTCTGGTCACAATTGTAGCTTATACACATCAGGAAATAGAATTATCTTGATATTATTTTTCAAAATTATTGTAAATCTGGGTTTTTTTTTTTCTTTCATAGCTGGCGTCCATTGGTAGCCTAAAACTGATTAATATGTGACCATATTTTTCCCATTATTTTGTCCATTAAGCAAAGTTGATGTATTCTGGTTTAGCCAAAACTTATATTTTTTTTCTATTTTCCAGTAAAATTAAAGTAATCCCATTTAAAATGGAATAGTGTGCCGATTTTTAAATATTTTATTTCCAATCTAAATTCTTAAACAAAAAAGATACTTTGACTCACTTGCTTATATTCTGTTTTGGAATTTTGGGGGAATATTATTATTATGTAACTCCAAAATTTACATGTTTTCCAAGACAAGATTGAGCTGTGATTAAGCTATGAAGGTGCAGGTCTAGCTTATGTATTGCTAAGGACTTTAAGTAGGACTGAGACATCACATATATATGCTTCTGTGTTAGAGATTTTGTCAGAAAGTGTGGACATGGCTATAAACTCTCATCTGTCAAATACTTATTTGAGTTTCTGTTATGGAACCTTGAAAGACAAAATAATACATATGCCTCAAAACTTTTTCTAAATACAAGACTCAGATCTAAGGGAAAACTAAGGAAAACTCATTCTGAGGCAGAGATTTTGGGGAGGTGTTAAGAACAGACTTTGTGTGTGTGTGTGTGTGTGTGTGTGTGTTAATGGCTATGGGAGAGACATCTTGAGAAAATATAATTTGACAATTATGACCAATGTCATCTTTGATTACACATTTGTAACTATGCTTGCTTTTATTTGTTAAACATAACCTACTTATGATTACAATGTAGGTCAGTCATTCAATCATATGTAAAGATGGAAAGCTTACACTGATGCACTGCTTTGGAATAAGTATTATGTAGAAGGGCAATGTTGACTACTTTAACTCGGATTAAACATTCCATAATCTGCTTGCTTTCTTGAACTTGCTTGAGTTCTTGAGCAAACTTTCGGCACAGGCACTACACTTTCTTTACACCTTTATTTAGAAATAATTTTAGATTCCGAGAAAGTTGAAAAAAGTACAGGGAGGTCCCATAAATTCTTCACAGTTCTCCCTCAAATTTAACAGCTTGCATAAATAGACTACATCAAGAAATTTACATTTGTACAATCCACAAAGTAGATTCAGATGTCAACAGTGATATATGCATTCACTTGCATGTGTGTGTATGCTGTGTGTCTGCTTGTGTGTCTGTGCAATGTTATCAATCAGTCAACAATCAAGATGCAAAACTGTTCAATTATCCAGGCTCTCTAGTGCTACAGTTTTAGCCACTCTGCAAATACAAACTCATATATATGACAACCAATGATAGGTTTTCTTCTCCAACACCACTGACTGAATGGCTTTATTTCAAGAATGGTATGTAATCTGCATTGTCTTTCCAAATGTTTGCATTTGTCAATATTTTATCCCCTTTGTTGCTGAGTTATATTCCATGGTATGGATAACTCAGTTTGTTTACCTGTCCATGGATCAAAGGACATTTGAGTTATTTTCCCTTTTTTATTATTATGATCAAGTTGCTATGAATATTTGTGTATAGATTTTTGCATGAACAAAGGTTTTCATTACTCAGGGATTACTGCTCATGAGTGAAATTGCTGCTTTGTATGGTAAATGTTTTCATGTGCGGTAAATCTATTTTCATGAGTGACTGTACCACTTTATGTTAACACTAGCAATGATTGAGAGATCAAGGTTCTCCACATCCTTGTCAGCACGTTTTGCTTAGTCATTCTAAGAGGTGTTTGTGATACTGTATTGTGGTTTTAATTTACCTTTCCTTAATGGCTAATGATATTGGATTTAATTTAAGTGCTTATATTTTTTACATGTATCTTCCTCAGTGAGAAGTCTGTTCATTTCTGCTGCCCATTTTCTAGCTGGATAGTTTTGTTTTGTTTTGTTTACCCTTGCAACTTGAGAGTTCTTTAAATATTTTATATACAAATCCTTTGTGAGATATGTGGTTTGCTAATATTTTCTCAAAGTCTGTAACTTGTCTCTTCAGCTTGCTAACAGGAACTATTGATGAGTAGCAGTTTTTAATTTCAGTGGGGCAATGTCAATTTTATCCATTTTCCCCAATAGGTATTTTTGCTTAAGTCTAACTAACTAAATATTAAATAAATCTCCTGAAGATCTTTTTTCCAATGAGTTTTTCCTTTGAGTGTGTAATTTAAAAGTGTAGGTTATTTTTGGTATGTATACCTTCAATGTATTTTCTACCATTTTTGCCCTAACTAGAACAGACAGTACTATATTAAATCAGAGTTCTGTACCCTGTTCCTAATAATAGGGTGAAAGCATTCAGTCTTATACTACTACTAAGTCACTTCAGTCGTGTCCGACTCTGTGCGACCCCACAGACAGCAGCCCACCAGGCTCCCCCGTCCCTGGGATTCTCCAGGCAAGAACACTGGAGTGGGTTGCCATTTCCTTCTCCAATCCTATACCATTAAGTATAATGTTAGCTGTAGTTGTCTTGGGAGAAGGCAATGGCACCCCACTCCAGTATTCTTGCTTGGAAAATCCCATGGACGGAGGAGCCTGGAGGGTTGCAGTCCATGGGGTCGCTGAGGGTCAGACACGACTGAGCAACTTCACTTCCACTTTTCACTCTCATGCATTAGAGAAGAAAATGGAAACCCACTCCAGTGTTCTTGTCTGCAGAATCCCAGGGACGGGGGAGCCTGGTGTGCTGCCGTCTGTGGGGTCGCACAGAGTCGGACACGACTGAAGCGACTTAGCAGTAGTTGTCTTGTGGACTTGTTTTATCTAGTAGAGAAAGTATCTTTAATCCTAGATTCCTAAGTGATTTGTAATGGATGGGTTTGGATTTCTTTGAATCAGTTTTCTGCATCAACTGATATGGTCATAATGACTTTTTTTAGATCCTATAGTTACACTGTTTGATTTTTGAAAATTTTACCATCCTGTATCTTGAATAAACTCCAATTGATTATCATATATAGTTTATTTTATATATTGCTGGGCTTAGTTTTGTAAAATGTTGTTGAGATTTTTATATATAAGTTCGTGAGAGATTAGTCTGTAATATTCTTGTTTTGGATCATCTTTGTCTGGTTTTGGTATCAGAGCAATACTGGATTTGAGAAGTGTGTTTGAAAGTGTTCCCTTCCCTTCTATTTTCTGGAAAAAAAGAATCTGTGTAGAATTGGTGTTAATTTCTTTAAATGTTTGGTAAGTTCCCTTGTGAAGTCATCTTGACTTCAATATTTCTTTTCAGGAGTCAAGTTAGTTACTAACTCAATTTCTTTTCTGATTCTAAGACTATTCAGGTTTTTAGTTTCATCTTGGTTGAATTTAATCCTTTATTGTTCCTATTATAAAAAATAATTGTTTTAAGTATTTCCATTACACACATTTGACACTGCATCCAATAGTGTTTTTATTTTTATTTAGCAAAATTTATGCTTTAAAAATTTATGAGGAGAAGGATAGTCTACTATATGTTATATATATCAATGTTTACCTATACTATTTTTTTTCTTTCTTCCATTAGCATTTTTTTTATGTTTAGAGGAACATTTTCTTTATGTTTCCCCATGATTTAGGGGTTGGTCCACTGAGGACAAATTCTTAGTTTACCTTCCTGAGAATGGTTCTTTCTCTTTTGCTCTGAAAGGAGAGTTTCACTGAATATTGAATTCGCGGTTGACATTTCTTTCATTTTTGCAGTTAAAATATGTTATGCCACTTTCTTCAAATCCTTATGATTTTCAGAAATTTGTTGTCATTTAGATTGGTATTCTGTATAGCTAAAGGTCACTTTTCTCTAATTGCTCTTAAGACCTTTCTTTCTTGTTCTTAGTTCTTATTTGGTTAATCCTGATGCCTTTGTATAGATTTTTTTAAAAATTTATCTTATGTGAGTTTATCCTGTTTCTTGAATCTATAAGTTTATGTATTACATATTTCGAGAATTTTCAGTGCTATTTATTCAAGCAATTTTTCAGTCCTACAGTCTTCTTCCTCTCTTTGGCCACTGCAATGCCATGGATATTAGATCTTTTCATATCGTCCCACAGATTCTTGGAGCTCTATTAACTTTGTTTAGACTGCTTTCTCTATGTTAATTAAATTCTTTTGACCTGTTCAAAAATTCACCGATTCTATCTTTTGTGATTTTTGACTCTACTATTTTTTGTGATATTATTTATTTATTCATCAAATAATTCAACAAATATTTATTGAGCTTCAACTGTGTTCTAGGCTGAGTTACAGACACTAGGATTGTGTCAGTGAAAAAAATCAGTCGAGGATTACATTCTGTTAAAGAGAGAAAGACAATAAACCAGATGATTAAGTAAATTCTATAATATGTTAGAATGTGATAAGGGCTATGGGAAAATAGTGGAGTAAGGGGAACCAAGAGGGCTCAGTGTGTGTTTTTAGGCGACTTTGCAATTTTTTTTATTGAGGTCTGCTTTTCAGTCCATCTAGTATGATGGTGGTGGTGATGGTATGTTTTTCAGTTTTATGAGTTTATGCTTTTCAGTTTTTGTGGCACTTGATGCTTTTTTTTCCACTGGTTATTTATTTGCTGAGATTTTTTTCCCCTTTCATTTATTTCAAGAGAATTCAGAAATGATTGCTGAAACATTTTTATGACTGCTGCTTTAGAATTCTTGTCATTAATTTTAAGATCTGATTCACCTCAGTACTAGTGTTGATTGTCTTTTCTCATCAAATCTTTTTTAAAATAAATTTATTTATTTTAATTGAGGTTAATTACTTTACAATATTGTATTGGTTTTGCCATACATCAACATGTATCAGCCACAGGCATACACGTGTTCCCCATCCTGACCCCCCCTCCCTCCTCCCTCCCCATACCATCGCTCTGGGTCGTCTCAGTGTACCAGCCCCAAGCATCCAGTATCATGCATTGAACCTGGGCTGGTGACTCATTTCGTATATGATATTATACATGTTTCAATGCCATTCTCCCAAATCATCCCACCCTATTAAAATGTATGTTCTGGCCTTCTTTGTGGTCAACGTAATGGTTCTAGTTTAATTTTCAAGTCCCTTGTAATATTTTCTTGTCTGTTTATTTATCTGGTGCTGCTGTATCTCTAGATCAGTTATGATAATGTAGGCAGGAGCACGAACAGGGTCTAGTCCTACCCTACCTGCTGCAGAGAGCAGAGTGGAGGGAGAAGTCACCGCACTCTCTTTCACTGGTAGAAGGCTGGCTGATGCTGAGCCTGGGTCACCTCTAACCCCTAGATGGAGACCCAGAGATACCAGCCTCTTACCATCACTGTGATAGGATGGGCTCCACTGCCTAGGATGTGGAAAGGGACTGAGGTCGCCCTCCTTCATTTGCACTGGGTTTTTCCTTCCTGGCCATTTGATCAGAGAGGCAGACTCCTGGATTTGTTGCTGTTGGTTCCAAGTTGTAGGCCTCTCTAGTGCCCAAGCCTGGATTAATGGTAAATAAAAAGAACACCCAGACAGCTCACTATGACTCCTTGACTTTTAAAGTTACTAGCCAAGCACATTTGTCTTTCTAGCTCTTTTGGAACAATTCCTGACTATTTAGTTGAATTTAGAATGTACCTGGGAAAAGTTAATATGTATTTTCTCACCTGGCATATATCATATTTATTGAAGAAACAGATATACCATGTTATATCTGAATTAGCAAACCCACCAGCTTAATATGCAACTATCCATTAGACTTAACAACAAAGATATTCTAGTTTTCAATACATACTTAATTTTTAACAAAGATATTGAGTGACATGTGAAGAAAGCAGAAAGATGAACTATACAAACACAGTACTATACAATCATAAAGTATAATGCTTTTCCAGGTCTATATGATATTGCAAGAGACTGGGACTCATATATTTCTGTTTTTTCAATACATACTTAATTTTTAACAAAGATATTGAGTGACATGTGAAGAAAGCAGAAAGATGAACTATACAAACACAGTACTATACAATCATAAAGTATAATGCTTTTCCAGGTCTATATGATATTGCAAGAGACTGGGACTCATATATTTCTGTATGCTAAACCAGTCATACTTAGCAGCCATCAGTAGAAGCAAAATCTTAGTATTAGAAGTGATGAGTCTATTGCTAATATTAAATTATATGCAGACTTTAGTGAATCAGATTTTTCTGAGTTGTATATTTTATTAAGTATAGATTTTATTATCCCCCCTCCCAATTTTAATTTTGAATGAGTGGACTTTGGATATTTTGATTTCTAGCCAAATATCATTATGTTAACCAACATATGACACAGTTAGGCTTTCAGGAAAATAAATAAATAAAGACTTGATAACAAATGTTATGTTGAAATTTTCATTACTTATTAGGAGATTTACTGTGAGAACAGAACAGTCATCTCATGATTATAAGAAATATGTTAAAATAGAAAAGGAGAAAAGGAAAAGATGTCAAGAGGTCTTTTCATTCCCACTTCAACTCAGACCTTTAAATTACAAATGAACATTATTTTGTTCTATTTTACTGGTAGAATTAGTTAACCTAATTTGATGACAACCTAGTGGTAGTTGGAGTGTTTGAAGTCAGAATAAATGCATGCAAACACTGCTTCTCAGAAATACAGACTAGCTATTTAAAAAAGTGCCTATATTTAATTTCTTGAAGAATTTATTTTTTATAAGTTAACAAGTAGTAAGATTTCTACAAATAGCATGGCACTAGATATTTTTATTTAAGAGAAAGGTTTAAATGTTTTGATATTATTTTCATATTAATATTTAATTACAGATACAGCTCTGCAATGCTCTGAAGTGTCAGGCACCAATAAACAAAAATGTTTTAAAATATATTCACTGGAAACTTTAGGTCCTGATTCTCAAAAAAATCAGGATATTACATAGTTTTTGTGTGTTGGCATGAAAAAAGGATTAATATGTTTGTTTTCATTTTCTATAAAATTGGATCTTAAAACTTATGAAAGATGATGGATCACAGGACTGTTATTCAAATATGACATTTAAGTCACATCTCAGTTTAGAGTTTGGAATGGCTTCATATCTTGACAAGACTGGTTATTTACAATCTGAGCTCTATATCTGGATTCATATGTTTGGATCTGTTCTATATCTCCTTGAAATATTACATTTAGCTTTCCATTTCCTTTGAGTTTACTTGGAGAACTGAATTATTTAGATTGATATGGTGTAGTGGAATGAAAATGCCGTTGGGATTCAAGACACAATGCTTTGAACCTGAACTTTACCGTTTAGCAACTGAATATGCACGCCAAAACTTTTCACCTCCCCTACACTTACATTCCATAACTGAAAAATGAGGTCTACAATCATTCTTGCCCTGTGTACTCCGTGGACTTGTGAGGATAAAGATGAGCTGAGATGATGTAAACATACTGTATAAATTATTGTAGAATCATTATTGCTTGTAAAAGCATCTCCTTACCCTTGTTGTTTCGTTCAGTCACTAAGTGAAGTCCAAGTCTTTTGCATCTCCATGGACTGCAGCACACCTAGCTTCCCTGTCCTTCACTATCTCTTGGAGTTTGTTCAAACTCATGTCCATTGAGGGGTTAATGTCATCCAACCATCTCATCCTCTGTCACCCCCTTTTCCTCCTGCCCTCGATCTTTCCCAGCCTAAACGTCTTTACCAGTAAGTCTGTTCTTTTTATCAGGTGGTCAGAGTATGGGAGCTTCAGCTTTAGCCATCAGTCCTTCCAATGAATATTCAGGATTGATTTCCTTTAGGATTAAAGGTTTGATCTTCTTGCAGTCCACAGGACTCTCAAGAGTTTCTCTAACCCTGTAATTTGAAGCATCAATTGTCTGGTGCTCCTTACCGTAAGCTTGTGGTTATCTAAAAATAAGCCTGCAGAGGCGGAGTGTTGTCTCGAGGCACTGGTGTCGCCTGGCAGAGATGGTGTCAGAAGCCACTGTTAGCATCAGTGATATGGATCTCACGGTCGCATCTTCAAATGCCGAATTTGGTGGGAGCTAGTAACTAATCCCCATCAGTAGCAAGAATTTCTGGTCCAGCTTCTGCCTTTCCTGCTGCCTGAGGGTCAAGGCTTTCCTTTGATGCTGTCTGTGCAATTGTGCTTTGCCTCATCCTTCTGCCTTGAGATCTACTTTCTGCTCAAACTTTGCCCTGGCTTTTGACCTAATATCAAACCAAAGTGTTATTCCTAAGTCTGTGTCCAGCAGGCTTCAAGGAGGGCAGGTCAAACGGGGGCAAAAAGCAGGTCAAAAAGAGGCAGATAACTCTCAGCCTTGTGGAATCCATTTGGAAGGTTTCAGCTTATGATTTGACTTGTTTCAGGAAAATATTAGTAAAATGGTAAATTGAAAACCAGAACTCAAGGATCAAAGTCAAGGATCAAAGCTCTAGAGAGCTTTGGAATGGATGTGTCTTCTGTAGTAAATTTGAGTACTTTATGGAAAAGTGGCTCATAAAGTAAAGAAAGCTACTTTATAAATCCAGGACCCAAGAGTCACTTCTCAGTGGCAGCATTGTTTTTCTTGGCGGTCAGTGATTCAGTGGCTGAAGTAGATTGTACTTATTTTCAAGGGCCAAGGTTTTAAGCAGTTTGAGGCTGATTTAGTTTACTTCAGGTAAGAATGAGAATCCCTTGAAGGAGAATCATGTTTGACTCAATTCAGAGGAAAGGGCCTCACTGAATTCTGCAAATTCTTCTTTCAAAAAAAAGCCATGTTTCCCTCTGATATTTCACTACTGTAGGCGCATGGGAACTGACTATTGAACGAATATTAACAGTCTTGAAAAGTGAAAGTGAAGTAACTCAGTCGACTTCACTTGTGATATTTGGTTTGATATTCGTCAACTCTTTGTGACTTCATAGACTGTATAGTCTACCAGGCTCCTCCCTCCATGGGATTTTCCAGGCAAGAATACTGGAGTGGGCTGTCATTTCCTTCTCCAGGAGATATTCCCAACCCAGGGTTTGAACCTGGGTCTCCCGCATTGTAGGCAGATGCTTTACCCTCTGAGCTGCCAGGGAGGTCCTACAGTCTTGATCCCTGTCCTAATCCTTAATGCTGAACCATTATTTAACTGACTTCTAAGTCTTCTCATTTGAAATCCACTTCCCTCGTCATGACCTCATGCCTTGGACCTAAACACAACTGCCATGTCTAGGCCCGCATGGAGCTCCAGGGGTTCAGGCTGAAGTGAAACAGCACAGGGTATGAATAAGCATGACTGGGAAGACACGTCATTCATATCACTCACAGTTTCTCACCAAGCTGGATATACATTCTTAGGCAAGTACACCAGTGACTAACCCTCATTCCTCACTTGAAAGATGGAGGAGTTAGCCAGGATGGCTGAGGGAGTTCTTCAGCAAAATTGAGGGACAGTCCAGAGTTGATGTTCACACCGAGAGCCGTGAAGTGAGATCATCTGTGTTTAACCTTGTCTCAACCAAATGCTTATCATATGGCCTTAGTCAAATTGTTTGCTCTCTTTAAATTTCACTTTTATACCCTTTTATTATGGGAATAATATACTGAGAATATAATGAATATAATGATCCTACACTAAGCATTAGACATATGAAAATAAATAAATATAAAAGTGATCAGATAATAAAAAAATATATATAGCCCCTATATTCTGGATCTTGAATTATACTTGCAGAAAGATAAGCAAGCAATATGAAATAATGCTAGATTATTTGTTGTTGGTAAATGTTATGATGAAAATAAACGGATTCTTAAGGAAAAGGTGCTGGAGGAGAGGGCTCAGTCTAAGCACTGGGGTAGGGAAATAGCTCTCTGAGACAGTCTGGGACACCAGGCAGACTGGGAAGAAACAAGAGAAAGGCTTCTCTAGAGTCATAGGCCAGTAAGTGTGTGTTTCAATAAGAGTCTTGCTCATTTTGAGGAGATTAAAAAACAAACAAAAAACACTTCATGAATGTGGTACAAATAATAAGAGCAATTTGGAGTTGTATATAGAAATTGGTTTATACAGATCTCATGCTTAGTCATTAAGTCTTGTCTGACTCTTTTGCGACTCTGTGGACTTTGGCCCACCAGTCTCCCCTGTCCATGGGATTTCCCAGTCAAGAATACTGGAGTGGATTGCCATTTCCTTCTCCAGGGGATCTTCTGAACTCAGAGATCAAATCTGTGATTCCTGCATTGGCAGATGGGTTCTTTACCACTGAGCCACTTGTATAGAGCTATGCAAGCCAAATAGTGAATTTTGATTTTTTTTTCCTAACTGAAAGTCCATCCATGAAAAGAGTTATAAAACAATCTGACAGGCACTTATAAAATAGTGGTCTTGTTGATGTGCAGAGATTGGGATGGGGGCANTGGGTTCTTTACCACTGAGCCACTTGTATAGAGCTATGCAAGCCAAATAGTGAATTTTGATTTTTTTTTCCTAACTGAAAGTCCATCCATGAAAAGAGTTATAAAACAATCTGACAGGCACTTATAAAATAGTGGTCTTGTTGATGTGCAGAGATTGGGATGGGGGCAATATCTGATGACCTAACATCTTTAGTCAGGTTCAGTTCAGTTCAGTTCAAGTCAGTTGCTCAGTTGTGTCCAACTCTTTGTGACCCCATGGACAGCACACCAGGCTTCCATGTCCATCACCAACTCCCAGAGCTCGCCCAAACTCATGTCCATTGAGTTGGTGATGCCATCCAACCATCTCACCCTCTTTCATCCCCTTCTCCTCCTGCTTTCAATCTTTCCCATCATCAGGGTCTCTTCCAGTGAGTCAGTTCTTTGCATCAGGTGGCCAAAGTATTGGAGTTTCAGCTTCAGCATCAATCTTTCCAATAAATATTCAGAACTGATTTCCTTTAGGATTGACTGTTTGGATTTCCTTGTACTCCAAGGGACTCTCAAGAGTCTTCTCCAACACCAGAGTTCAAAAGCATCAATTCTCGGTTTTCCTAATAGTCTCTTAAATCCATACATGACTACTGGAAAAAAGACATAGCTTTGATGAGATGGAACTCTGTTGACAAAGTAATATCTCTGCTTTTTAATACGCTCCCTAGATTGGTCATAGCTTTTCTTCTAAGGAGCAACTATCTTTTAATTTCATGGCTGCCATCCAGCCTTCTCATCCTCTGTCATCCCCTTATCCTCCACCTTCAATCTTTCCCAGCATCAGGGGCATTTCTAATGAGTCAGCTCTTCACATAAGGCGGCCAAAGTATTAGAGTTTCAGCATCAGTTCTTCCACTGAATATTCAGAGTTGATTTCCTTTAGGATTGACTGGTTTGATCTCCTTGCTATCCAAGTTACTTTCAAGACTCTTCTACAGCACCATAGTTTGAAGGCATCAGATCTTTGGTACTCAGTGTTTTTATTGTCCAGATCTCACATCAATATAAGACTACTGGAAAAACCATAACTTTGACTATACACATGTTTGTAGACAAAGTAGTATCTCAGTTTTTTTATGTGCTCTCTAGATTTGTCATTGCTCTTCTTTTAAGGAGCAAGTGTCTTTTAATTTCATGGCTTCCATCACTTCTGGAGTGATTTTGGAACCCCGAAAAATAAATTCGATTGCTGTTTCCATTTTTCCCCATATATTTTCCATGAAGTGATCAGACCCGATACCATATTATTCATTTTATGGATGCTAAACTTTAAACCAGCTTTTTCAGTCTCTTCTTTCACCATCATCAAGAGGCTGTTTAGTTGCTGTTTGATTTCTACCATAAGGGTAGTGTCATCTGCATATCTGAAGCTCCTATACTTCTCTCCGCGGCCTTGATTTCAACTTATGCTTTACCCAGCCCGGCATTTTGTATGATGTACCCTGCATATAAGTTAAATAAGCAGGGTGACAATATGTAGCCTTGCTATACTCCTTTCCCAATTTGGAACCAGTCCATTGCATGTCCGATTCTAAGTGTTGCTTCTTGACCTGTGTACAAGTTTCTCAGGAGGCAAGTAAGGTGGTCTGGCATTCCCATATCTTTAAAAATTTTCAGTTTATTGTGATCCACACAGTCAAAGGCTTTAGCACAGTCAATAAAGAAGAAATAGGTGCTTTTTCTAGAATACTCTTGCTTTGTCTATGATCCAGCAGATGTTGGCAGTTAGATCTCTGGTTCCTCTGCCTTTTCTAAAACCAGCTTGAACATCTGGATGTTTTCAGTTCATATACTGTTAAAGCCTAACTTGACGGATTTTGAGCATTACTTTATTAGCGTGTGAAATGAGTGCAATTGTGCAGTAGTTTGAGCATTCTGTGGCTTTGCCCTTATTTGGTATTGGAATCAAACTGAACTTTTCCAGTCCTGTGGCCACTGCTGAGGTTTCCAGTTTTGCTGGCATATTGAGTACAGCACTTTCACAGCATCATCTTTTAGCATTTGTATTAGCTCAGCTGGAATTTACTAGCTTTGTTCGTAGTGATGCCTCCTAAGGCCCACTTGACTTCTCACTCCAGGATGTCTGGCTCTAGATAAGTGATAACACCATTGTGTTTTGGTTCAGTTCAGTCCCTCAGTCATGTCTGATTCTTTGCGACCCCATGGACTGCAGCACGTCAGGCTTCCCTGTCCACCACCAACTCCCGGAGCTTACTCAAACTCATGTCCATTGACTCAGTGATACCATCCAACCATCTCATCCTCTGTCATCCCCTTCTCCTGCTTTCAATCTTTCCCAGCATCAGAATTTTCCTAATGAGTCAATTCTTCACATCAGATGGCCAAAGTCTTGGAGTTTCAGCTTCAGCGTCAGTCCTTCCAATGAATATTCAGGACTGATTTCCTTTAGGGTAGACTGGTTTGATCTCCATGCACTCCAAGGGACTCTCAAGAGTCTTCTCCAACACTACAATTCAAAAACATGAATTTTTTGGCACTCAGCTTTCTTTATAGTCCAACTCTCACATCCATACATGACTACTGGAAAAACCGTAGCTTTGGCTAAACAGACGTTTGTTGGCAAAGTAATATCTCTGAGTTTTAATATGTTGTCTAGGTTGGTCATATGTAGCATATTTAATATGATGTCTAGGTTGATCATTGTGGTTTCCTGGATCATTAAAATATTTTTGTATGGTTCTTCTTTGTATTCTTACCACCTCTTCTTAGTATCTTCTGCTATAACCATACAGTTTCAGTCCTTTATTGAGCCCATCTTTCCATGAAATGTTCTCTTGGTATCTTTAATTTTCTTTAAGAGAGCTCTAGTTTTTCCCATTCTATTTTTTCCTCTCTGTTTCTTTGCATGGTTCACTTAAAAAGCCTTTCTTATCTCATCTTGCTATTCTCTGGAACTCTGTATTCAGATGGGTATATCTTTCCTTTTCTGGGGCTTCCCTGGTGGCTCAGACGGTAAGACTTCTGCCTGCAATGAGGGAGACCTGGGTTTGATCACTGGATCAGGAAGATCCCTGGAGAAGGAAATGGCAAGCCACTCCAGTACTGTTGCCTGGAAAATCCTATGGATGAAGGAGCCTGGTGGACTAGAGTCCATGGGGTCTCAAAGAGTCAGACGTGACTGAGTGACTTCACTTTTCCTTTTCCTTTCTTTTTGCCTTTCCCTTTTTTTCTCTGCTATTTGTTAAGAGACAACTCAGACAATTATTTTGCCTTTTTGTATTTCTTTTTGGTTGGAGATGGTTTTGATCACTGCCTTCTATACAATGTTATGAACCCGTGTCCATAGTTGTTCAGGCACTGTGTCTATCAGATCTAATTCCTTGAATATATTTGTCACTTCTACCACTGTATAATCATAAGGAATTTGATTTAGGTCATACTTGAATGGCCTAGTTGTTTTTCCTATATTCTTCAATTTAAGTCTGAATTTTTCAATAAGGAGTTCATCATCTGAGCCACAGTAAGCTCCTGGTCTTGTTTTTGCTGACTCTATAGAGCTTCTCCATCTTTGGCTGGAAAGAATATAATCAGCCTGATTTTGGTATTGACCATCTGGTGATGTCCATGTGTAGAGTCTCCTCTTGTGTTGTTGGAAGAGGATGTTTGCTATGACCAGTGTGTTCTCTTGCAAAACTTTGCTAGCCTTTGCCTTGCTTCACTTTGTACTCCAAGGTCATGCTTGCCTGTTTCTCCAGATGTCTCTTGACTTCCTATTTTTGCATTCCAGTCCTCTATGAAGAAAAGGACAACTTTTTTTTTTTTGGTGTTGGAAGATTTTGTAGATCTTCACTACTAGCTACTATATTTATACTACTTACTATATATATATCTGGAGAAAGAAATGGCAACCCACTCCAGTATTCTTGCCTGGAGAATTTGATGGACAGGGGAGCCTGTCCAGCTACAGTCCATGGGGTTGCAAAAATCGGACATGACTTAGCGAGTAAACAACCACCACCACCACATATTACTATTGTTTACTATATTTGCTTCATGTTTAATTTGATTGACTATCATATGAATGAGAGATTTCATGCTCAAGAGCTATTTACGATAATATCCTTTTTAAAAATTATTTTATAAAAAGTTAAAGCAAAGATTACTAGTCTCCATACTAATGAATTTTGAAAATTGCCAGCTTAATAAATGACAATGGAGCTGTCAAAAACTTTTTGGCATTTGTTGCATAGTCACTAAAAACTTGTAAAAAATCTGGGAGCTATTCTTTTTGCCAGTACCACAGGAGTATATAATATAAATAGAAGAATAAATTACTAGATGTAAATCAATACATTTTTATACCATAGAAAAATGCAGTATAAGTAGTTTATGTTATTAAAAGTCCTCTTTATCTGAATAGGACTATTTCTGGTTCACAAATTAATGGAAAATTTGAGATCGTGAGTTTTTTTTTTTCCC
>SJYT01016250.1:27822-55068 GCA_006410635.1 Cephalophus harveyi | reverse complement strand
AATAGAATAAGCAGTGTGTCCTATCCATAGTGAAGATAGGTATCATTTGGTTATATTTTTCTTGAAATTTGATGGGCGTGTGTTTTGGAGTGTGTGTATGTTAGTCAGTGTGTGTGTGCATCAGCCAGTTTGCATGAATGTATGATTTTATGTTTATGTGTATTGTCTTGCTATATAGAATCATATTTGCAACCCAAATAACTAAAAAGCAGTATTCTAATATGCATTTATATATCGCCTATATTGGACTCCAGGCTCCTCTGTCCATGAAATTTTCCAGGCAAGAATAGTGGAGTGGGTTGCCATTTCCTACCGCAGTGGGTTGCCATCTTTCCGACCCAGGGATTGAACCCACGTCTTTGTGTCTCCTGCATTGGTAGGCAAATTCTTCCCAACCTGGGAAGCCCCTTACATTATTCAGACTCTCTCTTTCTGTTATTTGCATTCAATTTAACTCCATTCAGCCATCGTTTCTCATGCACATCAAACTTGTAGATAAATCATAACTTCACTACCCTCTTCACGCTTCCAGGCTAATTTCTTTTTAAGAATGCCAGTTCTTAGTACTTTGGAAGTGCTCAAGGGAAATTATAAAACAGAGTGAAAACTACTGTGTAACCAAGTAAATGAGCAATAAGTGTCCAGAACTAACCTTTTCCTGTAACTATGATTATATTATTACAGAAGACTCTTCCTAATACTTAATTCTTCAAATTTCTGTTCCTCAACAGTCTAACTGTGGACATTTAGAACCTTGGTCTTGCTATTTTCTAAACTTCTAAGATGTTTTAAACTAACCAAGTAATCCAAAAATTATTTTGATATTTTAGTTTTCAAAGAATTATCACTTTATAGTAAAATACCAATATATTTTGGGCTTCCTTGGTAGCTCAGCTGGTAAAGAATCTGCCTGCAATACAAGAGACCCTGGTTCAATTCCTGGGTCAGGAAGAACCACTGGAGAAACGATAGGCTATTCACTCCAGTTTATTTAATTCCTTGAAAATAGCATACATGGTGTTATTGATACTTAGAGTACTACCCTCTGAAATGTATATTTGAAGGTAAATCACAATAATCACAGTCTCTGTATACAGTTATTATTATGTCTGTATTTATTGGTAACATGTTATAGATGACATATTTGATAGATTCTGCATTTTATTTTTAAATATTTTAACATGAAAGGAATTCTATTTTTACATACTCTCAACATATATATGTGGAGATTTCAATAGAGAGTGCATTAAAGGTGGTTTAAGTGCCATTTCATTTATAATTTCAAGGACTCCATTGAGAATCCCACAATTTTACCAAAAATGTAAACATCTATTATTCCAGAGCCTCATTTTTTCTTAATAAAATATCCAATGAGCAATATCCAATATGTGGCATATGTGTAGTACTGATTAACTTCATTATACTGAAAAGATTAAAGTAGCTATTTGACAATTTTTTAACAGGAGTGTAGAGTATGTTTTTATTAATCATGTTTTTGTATTACTTCCACACTTAGAGGTAAGGGGATGTAGTGTTAAAAAACAAAATTCATACAGCAGTTCAGGCTAAAGGAATTTCTGTATGAATTTTCCCAATTGCTTTCTTCAACATTTTGTACAAATTTTTTAGCCAGAGAAACAAACCTCATATATAATTCATTCCTTTAAAAAAATAAAAGAAATGCCCTTTAACTTTCACTTGGCTGGAATTTCTTGTTGAAAAACAAAGCTGAAAAAAAAAAAAAAAGGAAAAGAATCTGTTGCTGTTTTTATGCCTAAGGGAAGATGTTTAAAACTAGCAAGGCAACAATGACTCAAAACAAATTTAAAGGAAAACTTGAATGAACTGCCTGACATGGAGAACAAAAGCAATTTGGGGGTTACTTAAAATAACATAACTAGAGTTGAAAGTGTCATAGGTTTGACATACTATGTAGTATCACACTAAGTACATATTGATTGTGTAAATATGAGTTTCCATCACAGTGACTATGTAACATATATGGGATCAATAGAAACTGGAAAGTAATAACCCTCCCAATTATACCATTTAGAATAGCAATGGTAACGGACATGATTAAACAATCAAATAATCAGAAGGGGAAAAAGTCATCAATAGAAACAAGCACAGAGAAGATATCCATAAAGAGAGTTTTTGACTGTCCTTAAAATCTAGCTCAGTGTTTATGAATAACAGATAGGCTAATATTCTTTCCTTTCCTTAGTTGAATATACTCTCTAAATAACCTAACCTAATTAAGAATGCCTATAGAAAACACAGGGCTCCCCAGGTGGCTCAGTGGGAAAGAATCCACCTGCAATGCAGGAGACCCAGGTTCAATCCCTGGGTCAGGAAGATACCCTGGAGGAGGAAATGGCAACCCACTCCAATGTTCTTGTCTGGAAAATCCCATGGATGGAGGAGTCTGGTGGGCTACAGTTCATGGGGTTGCAAAGAGAGTCAGACACAATTTAGGAGCTAAACAGAAACACCTCTCTGCCAATGAACTATGAGAGCTCTTAAAGTTTTTCTGAAGGGTGTTCCTTTCTGGAGGAAAAGAATAGAAAAAAGACACTCCCTAGTATAATGACGTCATTTCTGCGTCTCCACTTCAAGTGATATTTACAGATAAAAACCTACTCAGTGGCCCAGAAAACACATTAGCTGTGTCTTCAAAGTTCTTTATGCATTGGAAAACATGCTAAGTAAGTTCATGATGAAAATATAGACCCTGTTGTTTTCTTCCCCACTCCTTGCGTGTGTTTGTGCTAAGTCCCTTCAATTCTGTCTGACTGTGCAACCTCATGGACTGTAGCTCGCCAGTCTGCTCTGTCCATGAGATGTCCATGGAATTCTCCAAGCAAGAAGATGGGAGTGGGTTGCCATGCCCTCCTCCAGGGGATCTTCCTGACCCAAGGATGAAACCCGCATCATTTATATCTCCTGTGTTAGCAGGTGGGTTCTTTATCACAAACATCACCTGGAAAGCCCTCCCCACTTTTAATTTGGGATTATTTTAAGAAAAAAACCTTTGTATTGGGATAAAATATAATAGGAAAGATCTGAACTTACCCACTTTAAAGGGACTGAAGCTTTTTGATCCTAACATTATTCTGTGCAAAGTTAAAAATACTTAAGTAAAATAAAATCCATGATCTCCATGGTCTAGGCATTTGTTTTTTAGAGAAAAAAATCAGTGCCTATGTAAATAAAAGCATCCTATGTGTGGCTACCAAATGCTGTTGAGGGGGTGCCTATGATTCCTCTGTATCCATACACAGTCACATTTTCTCTAATCAGCATCTCTCCAGTGTGTATTCTCAGTGCATACAAAGGTCCATTTTCAGTTATTATGAAATGGAAGTAAAAACAGGCAGTTAAAAAATGCTTAACTATTTCCTCTGGCATGTTTCCGGCTTCACTGTTAGCAAAGATTCTTTAGGGAGCAATCTGTTTTCAAATAGTTTTGCAATACCTGTTAGAAAGTGAAGGCTAGTGCAAAAATATATCAAAACATTTAGGAAAAGTGGAAGAGGCACTCACTGGGTTAAAACTCATCCTTCGAAGAGGGATGTTTAGGTCTAGAAATCTGAAGTGCATTCGAAAGTTTGTACATAAACTCAGACTTATTGCACCACCACAAAGGATGGAAAAATAGTACAATACACTGAACTTTTTATAATCTAAATGATATCCCTAAAATCATTCATTCATTCTTAAATTCATTCTTTTATTTGTTCATCCTTTTAGCACATTCTTTTAAAATCAATGCTTCTCAGGGGGTGCACTGGTAAAGAATCCTCCTGCCAATGCAGGAGATGCAAAAGACATTGATTTGATCCCTGGGTAGGGAGATCCACTGGAGTAGGAAATGGCAACCTGCTCCAGTATTCTTGCCTGAAAAATTTCGTGGACAGGAATGGATAGGACAGGCTACTCTCCTGACAGGCTATTGTCTGTAGGGTTGCAAAGAGTCAGACACCACTGAGTGACTAAGCACACACACACACACACACACACACACACACACCCTATGGATTAGAGTTTAACAGTAAGGGAAATAGCCCCTGCTCTCATGGAAATAATTGGAATTACATGTTTAAAATTCATTACTTAGTTAGATGGAGAAGAAAGTGAGATTAGCAGGCTTGGGAAGAGAGGTGAGGAAGATCAAAATCAAAGATATTACTTTATATACCTGTAGAAATGACATGTTGGAAATTGAACACTTAAGGATACATTTACACTTGAGATAAAGAAAAAGAAAAAAACAACAATGCTATCTGTTGAGATGTAGTACATGAATAGCCTTAATCATATGTCTTTCCTCAGATACGGTTTTCATTAGCTTTTTTTTTTTGCAGATATATTTTTCTATTTTATGTGTTTTGAATTGTTTCTGTTATTAAACTAGAGAAACTTCTTGCTGTTGCTGGTAATTCGCTTCAGTTGTGTCCGACCCTGTGCGACCCCATAGACGGGAGCCTACCAGGCTCCCCCGTCCCTGGGATTCTCCAGGCAAGAACACTGGAGTGGGTTGCCATTTCCTTCTCCAATGCAGGAAAGTAAAAAGTGAAAGTGAAGTCAGGTGTGTCCGACTCCTATCAACCCCATGGACTGCAGCCTACCAGGCTCCTCCGTCCATGGGATTTGCCAGGCAAGAGTACTGGAGTGGGTTGACATTGCCTTCACCGAGAGAAACCCCTTAGGTCTGGATTTTTGTTGGTTTTTGTTTTTGAGTTGTTTAACTTAAAAAAAAAAAAAATGATGGCTGGAGCTTTAACTCTATGATGGATCTTGACATGATAGAAGCGAGGCCTGTTTTAGGAGTTTTGTGGTAGACTCATGATTGGTTTCCATGAGGTTTCTTCCCATGGCCAATGCTCTGAACCTCTTGAGATCAAGCTGCTCCAAACTATTTGCACTTACTACTTTACCCTTTTATTTCTTTTCTCAAACACAAGCATCCCCAGGAGATTTATGGAGTCCCTCAAATGGTCATAGTTCTTCCTTAATTGATTACGACTATAGTACCAGAAATATTACTGCAGAAAATGTACGGAGGTTTTCTCTATCATTTTCACATTTCCACAGATTAGGGGTCGAGCAGTTGTTGTTTTACTCTTGAGTATCCCCTACTCTCTGTTCTTTTTGCATTTTCTTTTACTCCTGTATTGTCATTTAGATTCTACAGTGTGCATTCATTTATGGAGGTAATATGAAAATTCAACTTATACAATAAGTTTGGCTAATTCCAGATTTATAGGAAGAATGAAAATAAGAGGTAGAGCTTAGGCTATAAAACACAGCTGCAAGGTTGTCACATTAACACATCAGCATGTAAAGCTCAGATATATTCGGACTTTTCTTTATTTAAAGGTCTTTGCAAATCATACATTATATACCATGCAAATGATTCCCAATTCCTGAGTTTGAGAGTCTGAAGAGAACAGTGCTGAGTACTAGGCAAGACAGTCATTTGTTCATTAATAGACTCATCCATTCATTCATTTCATAAGCAACTTGTAGGGATTCCCAAGTGGCTCAGTGGTAAAGAGTCCACCTGCCAATGCAGGAAACACCAGAGATGCAGGCTCAGTCCCTGGGTTGGGAAGATCCCCTGTAGGTGGAAATGGCCATGCACCCCAGCATTCTTGCCTGGAGAATCCCATTGTCAGAGGAGCCTGTTGGGCTACAGTCCATGGGGTCACAAAAAGTGGGACATGACTAAGCAACTGAGCACATACACAAAGGCAAGCAACCCATACATACCTACTCTAGTGGAGTTATGATAGAAAAATAGATTCCCTGCAACAGAGTAACTTATGTGTACTTGTGGAGAGCTAACATATATGTGCCGAAATTAAAAAATGTTCAGGGAAACAAATTGTAAATGCCCCAAAATGTCCAACGGCATTCGTAATGCTTCCTTTCAACTTTAGGCTGGTGTCCACTAAATATTCATCTCTACTCTCAGTACCTCTGTTACAGATGCTCAAGGATCCCTTTTATACAAATATATTTCCTTTCTTTGGAAAAGGAAATAGCAACCCACTCCAGTATTCTTGCCTGGAGAAGGCTACAGTCCATGGGGTTTGCAAAGAGTTGGACACAACTGAACAATTAACACTTTACCTCCTTTCTTATCATTTGTTCCCATTTCCACAGAAAATGTTTGAGCCAGTTGTGTGAGTCATCTTTCTTGACACCTATCGTGTCTATGTGTACTGAGCTTCCTCTGATCATATGTAGTGTGGAGCATTTAGGTGCTATTGAGAGCTATGTCTGATGCCAAACTAAGCTAGATGTGTAAATAACTTGATTCGTAAACCTCTATTTTGAGTTGTCAAGTGCTGATAAGACGAGTTGGTAACTTATGAGAGTGTTTGTCACAAGAGAGAAAAGGTTTTTTTTTTTTTTTCCTTTTCCATGGATCATAGAAAATATGGATGTGTGATCTTAGCAAGCCTAGGGACTCCCACTGATTATAAAAACTTAGAAAGCATCTTTAGAATTCTGAATGACATTTCAAGGAATGTTATGGATACTCATTTCCACTAAATCATTAAGGATGGACTCCAGTTATATGTGAGGCTGAAATCTGAAAAGCAGTAGAAGAAAAGTGCTGGGCTCTCTTTCAACACAGTTTCTGAAATTGCCAGTGACTACATAGCTTCTGCTAAACAGTTGAGGGAGTTATTCCCATCCACAAGGCAGTGCGTGCATGCTAAGTTGCTTCAGTCATGTCTGACTTTGTGTGACTTTATGGACTGTAGCCTGCCAGGCTCCTCTGTCTATGGGATTCTCCAGGCAAAAATACTGGAGTGAGTTGCAATGCCCTTCTCCAGGGGATCTTCCCTACCCAGGGATCAAACCAACACCTCTTACGTAACCTGCATTGGCAGGCAGTTTTTTTTTTTTTTTTTTAACATTAGTTCCACCCACAAGGCAGTGGTGATGATTAAATAAGGGAACTCATGGAAGAGCTCTGCAGAGCCTGGCAGCTCAGTGAATAGTCAATAAGTTTATTAACAGGTCCTGAGTGGCAAGGTTTCTGTTCAGCTGATAGATGATTCATTGCAACACCAGCTTCAGGCTCTTATCTTCCCAGGCCCAGTGCTGCATCTCTTCCCAATGTTTTGCTCTTTTGCTATGCTTAGCCATTATTCATTTCTTCCTTAAAAAATATTCTATCACTTGCATGCAAGTAACGTGTATCTGGGCACACTCCATTCCATGTTCTACAAGAACATTTAGGAAAAAAGTTCATTTTTTCTATGTGAAATTTATACAGTGTTTGGCAATTTCTAAACCAAATGCAAAAGTAAATAGCCTTGACCATGTCTAGGAGGCCTATCTTTCATCTTGTTTGACAAACTCATATCATTTTTACATACAGCTTTCTGTGCCAGCCTCTATTCTAAGTATTTGTTGTTGTTCAATCGCTCAGTTGTGTCCAACTCTTTGCAACCCCACGGACTGCAGCAGGCCAGACTCTTAAGTATTTACCAACATTAATTCATTTATATCAATAATTTCTAGTGCTGAAAAAAAAAGCAAAACAAATAAAAAACTCAAACGAAAAACTCCTGGTGTGCAGCATATTTAGTAAAATCCAGTTTCAGTAATATCTGTTGTAAATGTTTGGGCACAATTTAATTCAGTCTAAGTGTCTTTGGACTGCAGCCACTGAAAGCCACAGGGGTTCTTTACAAGTAATCTGGACAAGCTTTTGTCCTCCTCACAGTGTTTGAGTATTGCTTGAGCTTCTCCATGGAAATAAATCATGTAACATAGGGCCTGTTGTGCTGTGTCCTTAGGAGCTCTGCATGAGCAAAAAGAAAGTTGTGTAAATAAATAGTTTCATCTCAAAACAAACACAATAAAATAGAATGGATTTAATAGACATGAAATCTCTTATAGGCTTAGTGGCCAAATTCTCTATTCAAAGGCTCAGACTCACAATAAAGCAGAATTTAGAAAAGGCATGACGTTTCCTGTGTCAGAGACAGGGCAGAGGCTTACGATATATTTACATGCTCAATAAAAATATGTGTAAATCATATAAATTATTCAGTATTCTAGGGATAAATGTCTTAAGCATTTCTTCACCCATATCAGATTTGTAATTTTGCCTTTGAAAAAAAACTTTTTTGCACACAGTCTTGACAAAATTGCCATCCTTTGTTAGAAAACAGCTATCCTGCTGTGGTATTCATCAACATATGATTTTACTAAAATAATATGTGTCAGTAATTTTTCTTATATCCATTTTCATACTGTGTTTCAGAATCACGTATACTACTACTACTACTACTACTAAGTCGCTTCAGTCGTGTCCGACTCTGTGCGACCCCAGAGACGGCAGCCCACCAGGCTCCCTCGTCCCTGGGATTCTCCAGGCAAGAACACTGGAGTGGGTTGCCATTAGAATCATGTATATTTAATGTTAAAGGCAATATTTTATTGCTAAGGTATTGGCTGCATTTATGTATTTAAAGAGTCAATATAAGTTAAGAGTTTAATATCTGGAGAGACTTTCCATCTTGAACTCGTACTCTACCAAGCCTTTTGATTTGGGCAAGTTACTTAATCTTTTCTGTAAAATGAGGACAAGAGTCAAATCTGTTATACAGTTTTGTGGGGATGAACTGAGTTATCGCATGTCAACTGTTTAGCATGCAACCTGGAATATACTTGGGGAAAGAATTCTCTTTGAGTCTCCTGTGTTTCTCTGCGTCTTCTGAGCAAGAAAGCTTTGACATCCACGTAAAAACCACAGGTCAGAGATAAAAGAGAGAGAACCGAATCTCTCTTCAAATAAGAGATTTATTTCCTGAGCAGCATAATAAAGATGATGTCTCCATCCTGGGGAAAGACTGAGAGTGTCTCCTAGGAACTAGAATCTTTAAAAGACTGGGGTTTTCTAAACTTGAGGTCCCTTAGTATATGTATGTATGTGCAGCAAATACGTGGTCCCGTGGCGTCTGTGGAGTAAGAACTAATGTGAACATGAAGCTGATGCCATCTGCTAAGTAATGATGCCTTGCATCTGAGTTGGGAATTCCATGTCATATGCCACCATTTATAAAAACTCTTAAGTAGGTTAATTTAGCTTTGTTGTTATTTAGTGGCAAAGTCTTATCTGACTCTTTTGTGACCCCATGAACTGTAGCTTTTCTTCCCAATGTTTTGCTCTTTTGCTATGCTTAGCCATTATTCATTTCTTCCTTAAAAAATATTCTATCACTTGCATGCAAGTAACGTGTATCTGGGCACACTCCATTCCATGTTCTACAAGAACATTTAGGAAAAAAGTTCATTTTTTCTATGTGAAATTTATACAGTGTTTGGCAATTTCTAAACCAAATGCAAAAGTAAATAGCCTTGACCATGTCTAGGAGGCCTATCTTTCATCTTGTTTGACAAACTCATATCATTTTTACATACAGCTTTCTGTGCCAGCCTCTATTCTAAGTATTTGTTGTTGTTCAATCGCTCAGTTGTGTCCAACTCTTTGCAACCCCACGGACTGCAGCAGGCCAGACTCTTAAGTATTTACCAACATTAATTCATTTATATCAATAATTTCTAGTGCTGAAAAAAAAAGCAAAACAAATAAAAAACTCAAACGAAAAACTCCTGGTGTGCAGCATATTTAGTAAAATCCAGTTTCAGTAATATCTGTTGTAAATGTTTGGGCACAATTTAATTCAGTCTAAGTGTCTTTGGACTGCAGCCACTGAAAGCCACAGGGGTTCTTTACAAGTAATCTGGACAAGCTTTTGTCCTCCTCACAGTGTTTGAGTATTGCTTGAGCTTCTCCATGGAAATAAATCATGTAACATAGGGCCTGTTGTGCTGTGTCCTTAGGAGCTCTGCATGAGCAAAAAGAAAGTTGTGTAAATAAATAGTTTCATCTCAAAACAAACACAATAAAATAGAATGGATTTAATAGACATGAAATCTCTTATAGGCTTAGTGGCCAAATTCTCTATTCAAAGGCTCAGACTCACAATAAAGCAGAATTTAGAAAAGGCATGACGTTTCCTGTGTCAGAGACAGGGCAGAGGCTTACGATATATTTACATGCTCAATAAAAATATGTGTAAATCATATAAATTATTCAGTATTCTAGGGATAAATGTCTTAAGCATTTCTTCACCCATATCAGATTTGTAATTTTGCCTTTGAAAAAAAACTTTTTTGCACACAGTCTTGACAAAATTGCCATCCTTTGTTAGAAAACAGCTATCCTGCTGTGGTATTCATCAACATATGATTTTACTAAAATAATATGTGTCAGTAATTTTTCTTATATCCATTTTCATACTGTGTTTCAGAATCACGTATACTACTACTACTACTACTACTAAGTCGCTTCAGTCGTGTCCGACTCTGTGCGACCCCAGAGACGGCAGCCCACCAGGCTCCCTCGTCCCTGGGATTCTCCAGGCAAGAACACTGGAGTGGGTTGCCATTAGAATCATGTATATTTAATGTTAAAGGCAATATTTTATTGCTAAGGTATTGGCTGCATTTATGTATTTAAAGAGTCAATATAAGTTAAGAGTTTAATATCTGGAGAGACTTTCCATCTTGAACTCGTACTCTACCAAGCCTTTTGATTTGGGCAAGTTACTTAATCTTTTCTGTAAAATGAGGACAAGAGTCAAATCTGTTATACAGTTTTGTGGGGATGAACTGAGTTATCGCATGTCAACTGTTTAGCATGCAACCTGGAATATACTTGGGGAAAGAATTCTCTTTGAGTCTCCTGTGTTTCTCTGCGTCTTCTGAGCAAGAAAGCTTTGACATCCACGTAAAAACCACAGGTCAGAGATAAAAGAGAGAGAACCGAATCTCTCTTCAAATAAGAGATTTATTTCCTGAGCAGCATAATAAAGATGATGTCTCCATCCTGGGGAAAGACTGAGAGTGTCTCCTAGGAACTAGAATCTTTAAAAGACTGGGGTTTTCTAAACTTGAGGTCCCTTAGTATATGTATGTATGTGCAGCAAATACGTGGTCCCGTGGCGTCTGTGGAGTAAGAACTAATGTGAACATGAAGCTGATGCCATCTGCTAAGTAATGATGCCTTGCATCTGAGTTGGGAATTCCATGTCATATGCCACCATTTATAAAAACTCTTAAGTAGGTTAATTTAGCTTTGTTGTTATTTAGTGGCAAAGTCTTATCTGACTCTTTTGTGACCCCATGAACTGTAGCTTTCCAGACTCTTCTGTCCCTGGGATTTCCCAGGCAAGAATACTGTAGTGGGTTGCCATTTCCTTCTCTAAGGGATTTTCCATACCCAGGAATGAAACCCAAATCTCCTGTGTCTCCTGCATTGGCAGGTGCATTCTTTACCACTGAGTCACCTGGGAAGTCCCTGATTTTGCCTACAAGCAGTATGAAATCTTAAGCTCTTCAGTTATTGATTACATGGTTAGCACTCAATAATCACTAGTAGTCATTGCTATTATTATATACCTGTCTCTTATACACATTTTCCAGACTCTTCTGTCCCTGGGATTTCCCAGGCAAGAATACTGTAGTGGGTTGCCATTTCCTTCTCTAAGGGATTTTCCGTACCCAGGAATGAAACCCAAATCTCCTGTGTCTCCTGCATTGGCAGGTGCATTCTTTACTACTGAGTCACCTGGGAAGTCCCTGATTTTGCCTACGAGCAGTGTGAAATCTTAAGCTCTTCAGTTATTGATTACATGGTTAGCACTCAATAATCACTAGTAGTCGTTGCTATTATTATATACTCTAAGAAGTCATTGCACAATAAGTACTCAGTATAAAATGCCAAGCTAAAATTCTGAGCACTATCAAGACCAATAATATACCAATTGACTAAAATAACCCTGTGGCAATCTATTTAATATTTGTTTTTCTTTAATGAATGAAATAATTTTTAGGTTAATCAGATTATGGTCTAGCCATTGGCTTCTTTTATTTAAATATGGCCTTACTTATGCATATGTTTTCTATTTTGAAAATAAAATTTACTTTTATATCATTTTAAAAGAATTAATTTTATTCCTAGCCATGAAAATTTGAAATCCCTAGTCATCTCTTCCCCAGAAGAAAAACACACAAACAAAAATATTAAGAAAAGAAATAAAATTTTGAAATTGAATTACTTATTTTCATTTTGGTCGCAAAGGCAAACCGTATGCTATACCAAGTCTTTTGTAGACTCATTGTATAGAAAATAAATGAAAGCAGTGAAATCATACTTGAGAGTCATTTATTACCTATAATCTGTATAGTCATTCAATTAGAAAAATGAAACTCTTGATTAATAAGAAAGTTAAAAGCTAGGGTTTATGAACAAAAATGTTTATCTTATATTAACTTCAGGCTCCAAAGTATCCTTTTGCTTTGCTCTATTCTATTTTTGCAAAATTGAGAAAATTGTGATTACCAAACATGACTAATTACCTGTCGTCGATGTTTTAAGATCATACTTAGCAAACTCAGGATTCTTTTCAATTAAATGGGGATGGTTGAAGCAGCTTTATTCTGAGGCCAACACAAAAGTCAGTTTACTTGGAATTAATTTACAGTGAATTAATGGTTGCCCACAGTCTAACTTAGTATAAAATATATTTTGACATTGTATTTTTATGGTAGTTTTAAAAATTATTTAAACTATCTTTCAGATGAAATGAAGAGCAAAGATTTCTTGAGTCCCTAGAGCTTCTCCAAGTTTTGGCAGAATACATTTTGAATAGAGAGAGCCAAGTAGAGCATATGGCAAGTTTTCGAGATGCATTCCCTGTGAGGAGCGCTGGATCTGCTTGCTGTTAGATTCCTAGGTTCTGCAAGAGCTCCTCAGTTCTCTTCAGTCACCTCCTCTGTTCTCTTATGCTCACCCAGCTGCTATCATCTATGTTACTTGTTTCCTATATTTAGCTGGATTCTAACCTTATATTAGATGATTCATAGCAGTCAATAGTGGAGAAGGAAATGGCATAAAGTGTTAGTCACTCAGTTTTGTCCAAATCTTTATGACTCCATGGATTATAGCCCACCAGGCTCCTCTGTCCATGAAAATTTTCAGGCAAGAATACTGGAGTGGGTTGCCATTCCCTTCTCCAGGGGATCTTCCCCACCCTGGTAGCAAACCCAGGTCTCCCGAAATGCAGACAAATTCTTTGCCATCTGAGACACAAGGGAAGTCAGCTTACTGTTAATAAGTGTTACAAATTCATGATTGAAAATGCATTGTATTCATAGCTTCACTCAGTGTATGAAAGTTACATTCCATACAATAAAATGTAAAACCACTATGGCAATGGCCCCAAGAAAATAATCATTTTAGAGTTTCATTGTAAAACACACTCTTCTTGCTTGTTCAGCACAAAGCACAACTCTTATGGTTTTTGTGTATGACTAGGGGCTGCCGTGGCACTTGATCTTCAGCTGTGTTTCCACCAGAGGTGAACAATAGCTTTAGGCATTTTAGGCATTAGGAAGCTTTCCCAAGCTGTCCTTTTAAGAAGAATACATTGTGATAGAATAGGACATCTTTTAAGTATGGTTTCAGATTTTTTAAGAGTTTTGTGCACAATATTTAGAGCTTTACAAATAATTGCATTGTCAGTTTATATACTATCCAGTTCAATTCTTTGAGCTGAGTTAGAGATACATGATAAAGGGCAGGGAACAAAGATGATCCAGCTTTTTCATAATTGTAGTCTTAGCTTTTCATTAGACTCCAGAGTCTAGAATCATAGGCTGGTTTTATTTGGGCCTTGAGTCAGTTGTAATGCTTGTACTTTGTCATATGCCTTGGGCAGTCTAAGGATTTATAAAACATCACAGGACTCAAAGAGCAGAGAGGAAGTATCTTAGGCTTCTCAGAACTAGACTTGGGTATAATTTCCACTGTACCCTATTAGTCAAAGCAACCACAGTCTATCCAGAGCCAAGTGAAGAGTGCTTTTCTAGTGAAGAACTGCAACAGTACTCATATTAAAACGGCCACCCATCTAAATAAAAAATGAAAAAGAATAGATTACCAGTAGAGTTACCAAGATGGCTTAGTAGTAAAGAATCCGCCTTCCAGTGCAAGAGATATCAGAGACACCAGAAACGCAGGTACAGTGCCTGGGTTGGGAAGAGGAAGTGGCAACCCACTCCAGTATTCTTGCCTGGAAAATTCCATGGACAGAGGAGACAAGTGGGTTACAGTCCATGGGGTCTCAAAGAGTTGGACACGGCTTAGTAACTAAACAGCAACAGCTTACCAATGGCTCAAAATATAACAATTTATAATTAATTTGGGGTAAATTGATTTTTTATTCTTCTAAAACCATCTCACAATGCAGGAGCATCTTGGATAATTTTAATGATACAAAGAAAAAGATGTATAACACTTTTTTTTTTGGCTCAAATTTTTGATTCCTTAATAATTATTCATGTATTCTTTAGAAGAATAATAGCAGAACAAATGTTTCAAAGGCTAATAAAATTGAACACAGGGAGTTTGAAAAGTTTAAGCAGATTTCTTCGGGATGAAAGAACAATTCCCAGGTATAGAAGTAAGATGAAAAGTAAATTCACCAAAGTAGTACATAGCATCTCAGTGACTTTGCATTTTTTTTCCCATCACAAATCAACAAGGATCTCATGAACAGACAAAGGGAGGAGGTTTGGCTTGATTTTTATGTCAAAAATATAGATCTGCCAGGATCAAAGATATAATACTAAGCTGCTTGATAGCATTTGATTCTTATGACAGGCTTGATCTCCAGTAATAGTCACAAAATTCTCTAACTGAAAAAAAGCTTGGTGCTTTTAAATTTAGCATTTGTGAACATTTCGATCATTTTTTAAAAGCACCATTTTGTAGTAATTTCAAGCTCATTTAACCATATCACAACTTGATGGAGAGAAGTATTAATTGTGCTTCAGTTGACCGAGCTAAGGCAGAATACACATGAAAAATGAACAGAACAAGAGATGTTTTTGTTTATACTCCCCTGTTGAGCTATTTCCATTGGCAGTTTTATATTAGACAAATGAGATTAATTATTCTGGAAAAAAAAAAAAAGACACACTCTCCTTGCAAAGTGAGACTAGTGACAATTCACTGAGAGAAAAATAGTTCATTTATAAAACAGTTATTTCAGCAATATTCATCATCATCCACCCCTTCTACCTACACATTCCTAAAAATGACCTGTCACTGATGTTATCTTTGTATTTAACAAGATCCAGAGACAAATGCGATGGGCCTTCCTTTACTCTAGCCAGTAGTTTTTAATGCTACAGTTTTAGGACCTTTTTATACTTCTAAAAATTATTAAAGTTTCTAAAGAATTTTTCATTGTATGGACCTTATCTGCTGACATTTCTCCTATTAAATATTAAGACTGAGGGATTTCTTTTAACTATTTTAATTTTTTTAACACCAAAAATATTTTGTATTGAAGTAAAGCTGATTAACAATGTTGTAGCAGTTTTAGGCGGAGAAGGCAATGGCACCCCACTCCAGTACTCTTGCTTGGAAAATCCATGGATGGAGGAACCTGGTGGGCTGCAGTCCATGGGGTGGTGAAGAGTCAGACACGACTGAGCGACTTCACTTTCACTTTTTACTTTCATGCATTGGAGAAGGAAATGGCAACCCACTCCTGTCCCTGGGATTCTCCAGGCAAGAACACTGGAGTGGGTTGCCATTTCCTTCTCCATTGTGTGAAAGCGAAAAGTGAAAGTGAAGTCGCTCAGTCGCATCCGACTTCTAGCGACCCCATGGACTGCAGCCTACCAGGCTCCTCCATCCATGGGATTTTCTAGGCAAGAGTACTGGAGTGGCTTGCTATTGCCTTCTCCGCCCCTTCTACCTACACATTCCTAAAAATGACCTGTCATTGATGTTGTCTTTGTCTTTAACAAGATCCAGAGACAAATGCGATGGGTCTTCCTTTACTCTAGCCAGTAGTTTTTAAATGCTACAGTTTTAGGAACTTTTTATACTTCTAAAAATTATTAAAGTTTCTAAAGAATTTTTCATTGTATGGACCTTATCTGCTGACATTTCTCCTATTAAATATTAAGACTGAGGGATTTCTTGTATCTATTTTAATTTTTTTAATGCCAAAAATATTTTGTATTGAGGTAAAGCTGATTAACAATGTTGTAGCAGTACTCTTGCCTGGAAAATCCCATGGACGGAGGGGCCTGGAAGGCTGCAGTCCATGGGGTCGCTAGGAGTCGGACATGACTGAGTGACTTCACTTTACTTTTCACTTTCATGCATTGGAGAAGGAAATGGCAACCCACTCCAGTGTTCTTGCCTGGAGAATCCCAGGGATGGGGGAGGCCGGTGGGCTGCCGTCTATGGGGTTGCCCAGAGTCGGATATGACTGAAGTGACTTAGCAGCAGCAGCAAGCAATTTTAGGTGAACAGCGAAGAGACTCAGCCATACAAATACATGTTTCTCTTCTCTCCCAAACCCCACTCCCATCCAGGCTGGCACACACATTGAGCAGTGTTCCATGTAAAACTGAGGAATTTTATATGAGAATTTTTCTCTTCATATTTTGTTGTTGTTCAGTAGTTCACTGATGTCTGACTCTTTAACATCCGATGGATTGCCGCATGCCAGGCTTCCCTGTCCTTCACTGTCTCCTGGAGTTCATACTTTATTACCAACATTGTTTTAAAAATTTATTTGACAGCTTAATAAGTATAAAATCTCCTGTAGTTTTAATTTTGAATTATTCTAATGATGACTGAGGTTCCATGGCTTTTCATAAGATTGTGCATGTATTTTGTGGTGAAATCTTTGTATTCTTTGTGCATGCCAGGCTTCCCTGTCCTTCACTGTCTCCTGGAGTTCATACTTTATTACCAACATTGTTTTAAAAATTTATTTGACAGCTTAATAAGTATAAAATCTCCTGTAGTTTTAATTTTGAATTATTCTAATGATGACTGAGGTTCCATGGCTTTTCATAAGATTGTGCATGTATTTTGTGGTGAAATCTTTGTATTCTTTGCATAATTTTACACTGAGTTTTGAATTTTTCCTTACTTTTCCAGGAATTTTATATGTTTTAAAATAATTAACAGTTTCTTTATGAGATGAGCTGCAAATGTTTCTCTGGTTTGCATTTTTTCTTTCACTTTATTTTGTTGTTGCTTTTATGCATATTTATTTTTTATATACTTGGATTTATCAGCATTTTCATTTATATTTTTGAGTTTATATTTATTATGTTATTTCTGACTTTAAGCTACAAAACTTTCTCCTGTTGTTTTGTCAAGTGCACTTTCTGTATATGTGTAAATTTTTGTTTGGACTGGTGGCTCAGTGGTAAAGAATCTACATGCCAATGCAGGAGACAGACACGGGTTCAATCCCTGGGTTGGAAGGTTCCTCTGGAGAAGGAAATGCAACCCATTCCAGTATCCTTGCCTGGAAAATCCCATTGACAGAAGAGCCTGATGGGTTACAGTCCATGGGGTCACAAGTGTTGGACATGACTTAGAGACTATACAACAACAGCAAAATTTTTTGATCTCTACAGAATTTATTTTTGTATCATGCTTGAGGTAGTAACCTTATTCTTTACTAGATGACGAACCAATTATCAAAGCATTATTTTGAAGTGATTTATCTTTTTTCCCCCTTCTTTTGAAATGATATGTTAGTCTTGCACTAAATCCCCTTATGACTGTATGTGTATGTATTTGCATTGTTCTCTGCCATGTAATTTCAGAGATGAGAAAAGTATGGCTATATATCTTGCCTAATATGTATTATTTGATAAGGACAAATTTTTGTGAATACACCCTGGATGAACAGAGATTTTACAGGAAGTAGTGGTAGTGACAGCTGGGTCCACTGTACAGCTGAGTCCAAAACATACCTTTTAATATCCAGTATATAAACTGTACTTATTCCATGATACTCAATAAATTGTCATCTCTTTCTGTTTCTGGATATTCAAAATGGTTTAAATTAAATTATTAGTTTGCTTGCAATTCTTGATATTTCAATTATCTGCTGCTGCTGCTGCTAAGTCACTTCAGTTGTGTCCAACTCTGTGCTACCCAATAGACGGCAGCCCACCAGGCTCCCCCATCCCTGGGATTGTCCAGGCAAGAACACTGGAGTGGGTTGCCATTTCCTTCTCCAATGCATGAAAGTGAAAGTGAAGTCGCTCAGAAGTGTTTTTGATATTTCAATTATCTGCTGCTGCTGCTGCTAAGTCACTTCAGTTGTGTCCAACTCTGTGCTACCCAATAGACGGCAGCCCACCAGGCTCCCCCATCCCTGGGATTGTCCAGGCAAGAACACTGGAGTGGGTTGCCATTTCCTTCTCCAATGCATGAAAGTGAAAGTGAAGTCGCTCAGAAGTGTTCGATTCTTAGTGACCCCATGGACTGCAGCCCACCAGGCTCCTCTGCCCATGGGATTTTCCAGGCAAGAGTACTGGAGTGGGGTGCCATTGTCTAATGAAGATCAAAGAGAAAATAGGATTTTCAATAGGATATCATGAATCATAACTTTCAAATTTCAAAACCGCAAGATATTTAACCAGAGAGTTATAGTATGAAACTTGCAGATATCATGTTATAGAAAATATTTTCTGATTTTGTGTCTATAATTACTTTAAAATGAGTTTTGAGAAACTATCAATAGAATCATAAAGTATCTGCTAATGCAGTATTTTCTATTAAGGCTTATTGTTTCCTTGTACTATAGTAACAACTATTCTCAGAATGCAATAGAAATAAATATCAATATCAGTTCAATCACTCAGTCCTGTCCGACTCTTTGCGACCCCATGGACTGCAGCATGCCAAGCTTCTCTGCACATCATCAGCTCCTGAAGATTTCTCAAATTCATGTTCATCAAGTTGATGATGCCATCCAACCATCTCATCCCCTGTTGTCCCATTCTCTTTCTGCCTTCAATATTTCCCAGCATCGGAGTCTTTTCCAGTGAGTCAGTTCTCTGCATCAGGTGGCCAAGTATTGGAGTTTCAGCTTCAGCATCAGTCCTTCCAATGAATATTCAGGACTGATTTCTCTTAGGATGGACTGGTTTGATCTCCTTGCAGTCCAAGGGACTCTCAAGAGTCTTCTCCAACACCACAGTTCAAAAGTATCAATTTGTTGGCACTCAGATTTCTTTATAGTCCAAACCTCACACCTATACATGACTACTGGAAAAACCATAGCTTTGACTAGATGGACCTCTGTTGGCAGCATCCTGTCTCTGCTTTTTAATATGCTGTCTAGGTTGGTCATAGCATTTCCTCCAAGGAGCAAGCATCTTTTAATTTCATGGCTGCGGTCACCATCTACAGTGATTTTGGAGCCCCCAAAAATAATGTCTCTCACTGTTTCCATTGTTTCCCCATGGCAAATAGCCATGAAGTGATGGGACCAGATGCCATAATCTTAGTTTTCTGAATGTTAAGTTTTAAGCCAACTTTTTCACCCTCCTCTTTCACTTTCATCAGGAGCCTCTAATTTAGTTCTTCTTTGCTTCCTGCCATAAGGGTGGCATAATCAGCGTATCTGAGGTTATTGATATTTCTCCCAGCAATCTTGATTCTAGCTTTTGCTTCATTCAGCCTGGCATTTCTCATGGTGTACCCTACAAATAAGTTACATAACCAGGGTGACAATATACAGCCTTGACATATTCCTTTCCTGATTTGGAACCAGTCTGTTGTTCGATGTACAGTTCTAACTGTTGCTTCTTGATCTGCATACAGATTTCTCAGGAGGCAGGTAAGGTGGTCTTGTATTCCCATTGCTTGAAGAGTTTTCCACAGTTTGTTGGAGTCCACACAGTCAAAGACTTTGGGATAGTCAATAAAGCAGAAGTAGATGTTTTTCTGGAACTCTTTTGCTTTTTTGATGATCCAACAGATAATGGCAATTTGATCCCTGGTTCCTCTGTCTTTTCTAAATCCAGCTTGAACATCTGAAAGTTCACAGTTCACGTACTATTGAAGCCTGGCTTGGAGAATTTTTAGCATTACTTTGCTAACATGTGAGATGATTGCAATTGTGTGTTAGTTTGAATATTCTTTGGCATTGGAATGAAAACTGACCTTTTCCAGACCTGGGGCCACTGCTGAGTTTTCGAAATTTTCTGGTATATTGAGTGCAGCACTTTCATCTTTTAGGATTGGAAATAGCCCACCTTGAATTCCATTACCTCCACTAGCTTTGTTCATAGTGATGCTTCCTAAGGCCCACTTGACTTCATATTCCAGGATGTCAGGCCATCGTGGTTATCTGGGTTATGAAGATCTTTTTTTGTATAGTTCTTCTGTGTATTCTTGCCACCTTTTCTTAATATCTTCTGCTTCTGTTAGGTCCAGAAAATTTCTGTCCTCTATTGTGCCCATCTTTGCATGAAATGTTTCCTTGGTATCTTTACTTTTCTTGAAGAGATCTCTCGTCTTTCCCATTCTATTATTTTCCTCTATTTCTTCACATTGATCACTGAGGAAGGCTTTCTTTTCTCTCCTTGCTATTCTTTGGAACTCTGCATTCAAAAAAGTCTTATTGTTCCCTTATAATATAGTAACAGCTAATTCTCTCAATGTATTAGAAAAGGGAAGATAATTACCATAGAAGCACTTCAACATGCTTAGTCCTTGATAGGCCTATTTCTTCTTTCACTTCTTAGTTTATTTTTTTGTTTCCATTTCTGTGTTAGAAAACATAATCCAGAGTATCAGTAATAAGTCCATACTTTGTAATAATCTTTATATTCATACCACTTTTTTCTTCTTGTCATATTGCATCAGAACTTGTCATATAAGAAATGAATGTCTTATTTTCCAGCAAACCATTTAACATCTGCAAAAATTTAAGTAGGATAACTGGCCTAACACACAGACAGAAACTTAACTAATAATACTTTTGAGGTATTGTTAAACTTTTTAAAGGAATGATCTGATTTTGATGAAGTAGTTGTAAAAAAGAAAAAGAACTAAAACTTCACAGCTCAGTTATTTAATCATAAATTTTTTTCATTTCCCATCATTTTGGGGGGAGTTGATATTTCAGGGGAGGCATATAGTGCAGTTGTTAATGCTCAACTAAGCAAACAAATATGATGTCTGTGTTTGTGGGAGGAGGTGAGCTCCATGTCCTTCTATTCCATCATTTCCACCCCAGTCCTGGTATCTGTGTGAAATATGACTATGAATCTTGATACATTAGAGTAAGACTTAAGCATGTCATGATAAATTATATTTACTATTTTACAGAGAAATCATTGTGACATGAATTATTTCAAAGTTTTTGTGTAAAATAACAGAGTTTTAAACCCTTAATTCTTATATATGAAGTATTTAACTCTGATGACAGATTGCAATAATATCTATTCAGTAAATGCTGAATCATGTTTAAGGGTAGATGTGGATTCATAGTATCTAGGAGTGTATCAACTAGCAACCGCCAAATCATTGACACACTGCAAGTTATTAATTTTCTGAAGTTGTAATTTTTAAAATCAGGCAGTCAGGATGACACCAGCATATTCTGACAGAATGTATGTGTGCCCTCAGACATATACACATTTTCATTAGTATATCAAGTTCTCTGTTTTTGAAAGTTGATGCTAGAATAACGATACTGCCTACCTTCCTATACAGTTGTAAGCTCCTGAAGAATTTCTCGTACTAGTCTTTCTTTCACATCTACTTCTCTTTCTCTACTACCCAAGGATTAATGTCTTTTAATACTTGCCCGTCTCTGGGGTCGCACAGAATTGGACACGAATGAAGAGACTTAGCAGCAGCAGCAGCAGCAGCAGCAGTACTTGCCCATCATAGAAGCTTCATTCAAATTTGTTGAGTTGCAACAAAGAGATAACAATAAAAGTGGAATTTTGACCATATTATGTGTGGTGTTATAGTTAGGCTAATGTTTTTAGATTACCTACTTGTACAATTTTCAGATAATTAGGAAATGTGACTATAAATAATATAAGCCCTTCCTTGAAAGCACTTATATCACTAAGTTCTTGCCTTAATCTGATGTATATTAATGTGCATTTGTATCCATTGGCTCTTATTAACCTATGAGAGAGAAACTGAATGACTGTCTTTTATAAAAGAGATTGCAACTCAGAGACATTTTCCAACACTCATTGCCACTAGGGGTGCACAGGGAAATGCCAAGCAAAGGTTTTAAAGCCTTAAGATAAGTCTTTTCTGTTCTAGACTAGCTCACTCAGATGGCAAAGAATCTGCCTGCAGTGCAGGAGACCTGGATTAAATTCCCGGATCAAGAAGATCCCCTGGAGAAGGGAATGGCTACCCACTCCTATATTCTTGAATCGATAATTCTATGGACAGAGGAGCCTGGCTGCAGTCCATGGGATCACAATGAGTCAGACATAACTGAGTGACTAGCTCACAGCTAGGGAGCTGAGCCTTTCATTTGCTTTGCTTAGTTTAAATCTTCAGGATCATGGTTCTTAAAGAAAGTGCCAATATGATTTTTAAATCCTTACTGAAAGAAAAATGAAATGAGAAAAACATGCAAATAATGATGAAAAAGTGAAAATGAAAAAAAATCCCAGAATTTGACATAAGATTCCCCGTTTTCTAAAGCACATAAAGTGAATCCTAGTCACTGTGTTTCAAAAGTTGTTTTTTTTTTTTTTTTCCTTAATGCCCAGTGCATTTGTGGGCTCTTAAAAATAAAAGCAGTGATAATTGTTAGATGCTACTATGATTCAGTTGTATCAAACTGAAAAAATAAATGTCATCATGGGCCTAGTAAAATTAAATTAAAATGCAGACATAATACATGTTGAGTTCAGTCATGTAGCTGATGGATTGTCTCAAAATAATTTGGGGATATTTTAAGGAAATGTGGGCTGTGATTGCACTGATCATTAAATATTTTATTTTAATAGAATATTCATAAAAATTGTTTATAGGAACAGTGCCATCTTGATTAACATGTGCATGGTACACAGCTCTATTCTTGGCCTTGGCTGTGAGAAACAGAATTTTTAGCAGCAAATTTCTGTATGTAAAATATACAAGTTAAACAAGGTTGCTGCTGCTGCTGCTCCTGCTAAGTCACTTCAGTCGTATCCGACTCTGTGTGACCCCAGAGACAGCAGCCCACCAGGTCCCCCGTCCCTGGGATTCTCCAGGCAAGAACACTAGAGTGGGTTGCCATTTCCTTCTCTAGTGCATGACAGTGAAAAGTGAAAGTGAGGTCGCTCAGTCGTGTCCGACTCTTAGCAACCGCAGGGACTGCAGCCCACCAGGCTCCTCTGTCCATGGGATTTTCCAGGCAAGAGTACTGGAGTAGGGTGCCATTGCCTTCTCCGAAACAAGGTTGCTAGGTTTGTCTTATATATTGGATGATAAGGTAAAAAAATCATATGCCCTACACAAACTTGAATGACTACAAGAACTGAACCAAAATAAAATTGTATAAGAATAAATGTGAAATCTGGTTTAGAAAAGCAAACCAGCTATTGTTTGAGCTTCAGACACTGTGTCAGGGAGGTTGGTCACATCAGTAATATACAGGGACAGGGGTTCATAATATACAGGGATAGTTCATTCATGAACTGTGAGTCTGCTTTTCTACCTGGAAGAAACAGAAAATAACAATGAATATACCATACACTATTTTGAAAGTGATAGTGCATGGATGAAATGTGAAGAAGATTATGGGGGAAGAGGATTAGTCCAGGGGTGACTCTGGAACTGCAGGCTGAACTATTAAATACCAGAGGTAAGAGGTATCTCGCTAAGAAGATAGGCATTGAGTAAGAGTTTGGACAAGAGGAAGAAATAATTCATGTGGTTATCCAAAAATAAATATTTCCAAAAGAGGAAGACCTAAAGCGGGGCTTAAGAGAAGGAACATAGGTCTGAGTCCCAGGATGGATAAGGAAGCGTGTGTGGTGGACATGGAGAGTAAGGGGGATTGTAGCAAGACAGAACATCAGTGAAGTAACTGGAACTCATATCCTGCAGTGCCCAGTGGGCCAGCATAAAGGACACTTGGCTTCTGATGGTTTTCAGCTAAGGAGAGGTCTTTAGAATTCAGGATTTAAAGGGATCCCTGTGCTGCGCTGTGAAGACTAGACCAGACTGGACACAGTGAAAGCAGGAGAATAGTTAGGAAGCTAATGGAAGATACGAGAGAGAGATTATTCAAGGCCCCCTCCCTCCAATACATTAGCCTGAGCAACTTGAAGGATTAAACATGGAGTGAGTGAAAGTCACTCAGTCGTGTCCAACTCTTTGCGACCCAATGGAATTCTCTAGGCCAGAATACTGGAGTGGGTAGCCTTTCCCTTCTCCAGGGAATCTTCCCAATCCAGGGATTGAACCCAGGTCTCCCACATTGCAGGCAGATTCTTTACCAGCTAAGCCACAAGGGAAGCATGTATACATCTATAAAATCATTCACAAGATTAACATACAGAAAGAGTGATTTGTAGAGTAAAATCAAGACATTTTATTACTTGTAAGCTTAATGAAAGTCAAAGACAAAAATGTTGTTCATAGATGAAACGGGGAATAGATGCTTATTAAACCCTAACTACAATCTAGGTGTTGATTCAGACAGTTAAATACTATCTCCTTTGGTTAAAAGTATATCCAATGAGAAAACAAAAATCCATGAAAGAAAGTTAAAAGAAAATAACATTTATGTAGCCATATATACATGGTTATGTGTATATAAACCATATACCCATATGGATAAAATAATTCATATAGTCATGTTAACTATCTTAAAACAGTTGAAATGCAAAATAAGTTCAATTTTTCAAATATTAGGGTGGATGTTATGAAAAGCATATCTGGGATATCTATAAATAGTGGCACCCCAATAGAAATGGCCTGGTTTGCAGTGGGGAACAGGGAAAATTTGAAGTGCCCCATCAAATATTAAATACAACTCTTAAAAATGTTAAATAGAGGATAATTCATCTGACAGAGAGTTTATACTACATTGGTAAAGTTCTATCACTGGTATTCAGTACTTTGTATATTCCATGACTATAACAATTTGGAAATAATCTGGGAACTCACAGTCAACCTATTTCAAGTTAAATTTTAAACTGTGTGTAGTTCACACAAATCAGCCCTGATCTCCCTTTTCTCCTTGGCACAACTTAAGCAGCCTCTTTTCATGGCCAGAGGCTGAGACCCTTTCCCTCCCACTTTGAATTTCATTTTATCATTGACCACCACCATCAGACGCATGAATAAGAACAATTAAAAGTTTCAGTTCTGTTTCAATTCTGACAGAAGGTATCACATTTTTTTTTTATCCTTATGTCTTAACATTCTTTAGTTTCTCACTTCCAATAAATGAATGTTAAATAATGAATTATAGTTGTCTTTACAAAAATTCACTACAGTTGTGTGATTATTTGGCAACATAACTTCAAGATGATGAGAGCAACAAAACTGACATCTTCTGAAGTTTCTCCAGAGACATTTTTAGTGCTTCCCTTGAGTTTGTTGCTACTGAGAGTCATTTGTCATACTATTTAATACTTATCCTTCATTATTGTTCATGATTCTCTATTACTCCAATGTGTGAATGTACCCCTATTATTTATTCATTTTACTAGTGTTGGATCTCTGTACTGGGTGCTATGCTTAATTGCTCAGTGGTGTCTGATTCTGTGCAACCCCATGGACTGTATAGCCTGCCAGGATCCTCTGTCCATGGGGATTGTCCAGGCAACAATATTGGAGTGGGTTGTCATGCCCTCTAGGGGACCTTCCCAACCCAGGGATCGAACCCAGGTCTCTCACAGTGCAGGCGGATTCTTTACCATCTGAGCCACCAGGAAAGTCCATTGGATTTCTGAGCTGCCTCAAGTTTTCCTCACTTTACATTTTTGCCCTTGTCTCCTGAAATGAGTGCAAGAGTCACCCAAATCTCTCCCAAACTTTCTCACATAAAGGGTGCTTCAAAACACACATCACTCCACATCCTTAATTCATTTGAATCTGTTCTAATGAGATGGTATCACATTTTTAAAAGACTGCAGTATTTGCCATTTGACAGTTTCAAGAACAAAGCTTGGGAAACAAAAAGGGCAGGAAGGGAGGACAATATTTTTGGCAATTTGAGTTCCTCAAAAGGTTAAGTTTAGTTGCTAAAAATGAAAGAGGGCAAATGAAGTGGATCCTGTGCAAATAGAAGGGAAGCAGCCTGAGGGCTCAGATTTTGTAGAAAAACAAATTCAAAATTATTTTTTAATTAATTTTTATTGGAGTAGAGTTGCTTTGGGCTTCCCCATGAGCTCAGAGGTTAAAGAATCTGCTGGCAATGCAGGAGACACAGATTCAATCCCCGGGTGGGGAAGATCCCCTGGAGAAGGGTAGGCAACCCACTCCAGTATTCTTGTCTGGAGACTCCTGTGGACTGAGGTGGCTAGTGGGCTACAGTCCGTAGTTCAGTTCAGTTCAGTTCAGTCACTCAGTCGTGTCCAACTCTTTGCGACCCCATGAATCGCAGCACACCAGGCCTCTCTGTCCATCACCGACTCCCAGAGTTCACCCAAACCCACGTCCATCGAGTTTGCGATGCCATCCAGCCATCTCATCCTCTGTCATCCCCTTCTCCTCCTGCCCCCAATCCTTCCCAGCATCAGAATCTTTTCCAATGAGTCAACTCTTCGCATGATGTAGCCAAAGTACTGGAGTTTCAGCTTTAGCATCATTCCTTCCAAAGAAATCCCAGGACTGACCTCCTTTAGAATGGACTGGTTGGATCTCCTTGCAGTCCATGGTACTCTCAAGAGTCTACTCCAACACCACAGTTCCAAAGCATCAATTCTTCAGTGCTCAGCTTTCTTCACAGTCCAACTCTCACATCCATTCATGACTGCTGGAAAAACTATAGCCTTGACTAGACGGACCTTGGTTTGCAAAGCAATGTCTCTGCTTTTGAACATGCTATCTAGGTTGGTCATAACTTTCCTTCCAAGGAGTAAGCGTCTTAATTTCATGGCTGCAATCACCATCTACAGTGATTTTTGAGCCCCAAAAAATAAAGTCTGACACTGTTTCGACTGTTTCCCCATCTATTTCTCATGAAGTGATGGGACCACATGCCATGATCTTCCTTTTCTGAATGTTGAGCTTTAGGCCAACTTTTTCACTCTCCTCTTTCACTTTCATCAAGAGGCTTTTTAGTTCCTCTTCACTTTCTGCCATAAGGGTGGTGTCATCTGCATATCTGA
>SJYT01016250.1:12873-27702 GCA_006410635.1 Cephalophus harveyi | reverse complement strand
CTCTCCTCTTTCACTTTCATCAAGAGGCTTTTTAGTTCCTCTTCACTTTCTGCCATAAGGGTGGTGTCATCTGCATATCTGAGGTTATTGATATTTCTCCCGGCAATCTTGATTCCAGCTTGTGCTTCTTCCAGCCCAGCATTTCTCATGATGTACTCTGCATATAAGTTAAATAAGCAGGGTAACAATATACCCTGACGTACTCCTTTTCCTAAAAGATCTTCATGACCCAGATAATCACGATGGTATGATCACCACCTAGAGCCAGACATCATGGAATGTGAAGTCAAGTGGGCCTTAGAAAGCATCACTACAAACAAAGCTGGTGGAGGTGATGGAATTCCAGTTGAGCTATTTCAAATCTTCAAAGATGATGCTGTGAAAGTGCTGCACTCAGTATGCCAGCAACTTTGGAAAACTCAGCAGTGGCCACAGGACTGGAAAAGGTCCGTTTTCATTCCAATCCCAAAGAAAGGCAATGCCAAAGAATGCTCAAACCACTGCACAATTGCACTCATCTCACACGCTAGTAAAGTAATGCTCCAAATTCTCCAAATCAGGCTTCAGCAATATGTGAACCATGAACTTCCAGGTGTTCAAGCTGGTTTTAGAAAAGGCAGAGGAACCAGAGATCAAATTGCCAACAGTACGTAGGTCGCACAGAATTGGACAAGATTGAAGCAACTGAGCCTGCATGCGTAGTTGCTTTAGAGGTGAACAGTCAGACATGAATGAAGTCACTGAGTGTGCCCTCATGGTTGCTTTATGGTGGTGTGTTAGTCTCTGCTGTACAGCGAAGCGAATCAGTTATACATATACTTATATCCCCTCCTTTTTGGATTTCCTGCACATTTAGGTCATGACAGAGCACTGAGTACAGTTTTCTGTGCTACACTGTAGGTTCTCATTAGCCTTCTATTTTATACATAGTAGTGAATATACATCAGTTCCAATCTCCCCAAAATTCTAATTCCAAAATTCTAATGAGGAAGGGATAGAGGGAGAGAAAAAAGAGATAACTGAAATATGATGAGAAAGACCAGTGGAATTTTCAAAAGAAAATAAAGGAGTCCCTAAAGTGACTAGGAAGTCAAAGGCAGACTTGGGCAAAAAAAAAAAAAAAGTCAGCTTTTATTTTTTCCTTAAGAGAAAATATGTTTTAGAGCAGCATCAAAGCTCTTCTCTACCACTAATTTTCTAAGAGGATATTTAGTGTCCTAATACGAACAGATGCTTCTTTCCTTATGGAACTCTATTATGTAGGTCATATAAGTGATTTTTATTAGTTCCTTCAGATAGGAAAAAAATGAACAATTAAAACTGTAATAGGGAAAAACTAATTTCAGCAATATTACCATGAAAAAAATTAAGTGACCCTCTTCAACTACTGTAGTGCTCATTTTTGGCAGAAAATGGGATTGTGTTTGTGTATATCATTGTTTCTTTCCAGCTATTATGAAATATTGACTTGCTATTTGTTGTTTCTCATGGCAAAAGTGTTTCCTGAACCCTAAGGAATCCTGTATTGCTATGTGCTCAAATAAGCATAAAATTCAAATTGCTTTTATTGTTTCTGATACTCTCCACTGTAGTACTGGCTAGCTATCTACATTATTAACTGCCTTTGACAACAACAAATCACACAAAAAATGCCAGAAGATTTAGTACTGTGCATGTAGATATATTTAGATAGATGAAAATATGTAAATATGAAAATAAGCAAGCATATAACTATCATAATAATTGCAGTTTCTTACAGGGAGCATGAGGCATGACGGGGTAGAGTACAGAGCTTTATATAATTGATTCGGGACCAGATATTTTACATTTGTCTAAAACTGTAGAAGTGTGTCACAGTATTCCTTTCTTCACTCCAAACTATACAATTACATGTTATTTTGCATCTCTTTTGAACTGATTTAATCATCTGTTTGTTTCCCTCATTCCTGAGTTTAGTACATTTTGACACCATTTTATAATCTATTATATGATAGAAGTGTTCTCGATGTTTTGAGAACTATATTTTAACAAGTTTAAACTGTCCCTGTGTCATTTGCTACCCTACTTTTTCCAGTACATATGCAGGTAGTTTTGTTTTGGTTTTTCTTGTTTTTTTCTATCCCTTCTCCAGCCCAATCAGTTCATTCCCCATACCTGCTCTAAATCGACAAACTCCTAATCTAATTCAGGAGCAGGAAGAGCCACCAATGAAGGTGATGGCATAGTTTCCTTCTACTGGAATGGGGGAAAAAAAAATGAACATGTTAAGTCAGCTGCTTCTCTAGAATTTCAGATTTATATTGTTAGTCTCCTCTCTGACTCATTTGAAAAGACCCCGATGCTGGGAATGATTCAAGGCGGGAGGAGAAGGGGACGCCAGAGGATGAGATGGTTGGAAGGCATCACTGACTCAATGGACATGAGTTTGAGTAAACTGCCGGAGTTGGTGATGGACAGGGATGCCTGGTGTGCTGCAGTCCATGGGGTCGCAAAGAGTCAGACATGACTGAGCAACTGAACTGAACTGAACTCCTCTCTGTTTTAGCTTTTAGATGGACATCATGTTTAATCTATCTATGTATAAATACCTCTTGAGAATTACTTTCTAATCTTATAGGCACATACTCCTAACTTCCTCATACCTTTTCTCACTGCCATTGACACCAATTCTGTAATTTCAGATCCATGTTGCTGACATGATAGAAGGCTTTTTGGTTTGTTTGTTTTCTTTTGTCATTGGTTTTTTGATTTTGTGTTTTGATCTCTTTTAATGACCAGAATCTGGGCCAAGTCAAGGACACTGAAAATCCAGAATCCTGGCAAATCATTAGGATTTTCAATAAAAGTCTTTCTAATTCTTCTGTTGCAAATTTAATGTTTGGTTCTTTCTTTCTTCCCCTCTTTTATGTTCCTGCCTTCCCTTCTCTTTCTCATGATCCTTTCTCAAAAATATAAAAGTGACAATTATTTCAGTGAATGCATTTTTATTTTTTCCTCTTTTTAGAATCAGAATTTTCATATGAAGAATGACAAGCATTAGCCTTCCCTTTAATCTTACTATTTCATTTCAATTATTCATATTTTTACATATCCTTGTAATAATGGCTAATAAAATAAAAACTTGATTCTGTTCCAGGAGAAAATATAGAAGTATCTTGTGTACTCAGTACATCAATTTTTGCCTTTAAGACCTCTGTGCCTCTTTTCTGTCATTTCACTCAGTTCCTTCTTCCCACAGTGATGGGCAAAAGAAATTGGTTTTCTTTAAAATGCTCGTTTTCTTCCTGCCACTTTCCTGGCCAAATGTTTCGAAAGCTTCTCGCTCTAAGAAAATCTAAGACCCTTTCACTGCTATTTGCTTCCTCAGCTCGGGGTTCAGTCTTCCATTTGAGTTATTCTTCTGCCTCAGTGTCTTCTTATTGTCAGAAATGTCTGTCCTCCTAGCCTTGCACACCGGGACCCTGAGCACTGTTAGTGAGCCTCGCACCCCCCACACTGTCCTCGATGCCTTTGGTTCTTCAGACTCAGCACAGACAAGTGCGTCTTCACACCTTTTTCCAGCATTCTTCCACTCAGAGATGTTATCTTTCCACCACATCTGCTGCCTATGAATTCATAACACAGATTGGTTATTAGCAAAATAATGCATTTCTTTCTTCACTTGTAAGTGGGATAACTTTTCTGGAGTGAAGGAGAACATTGACATAGAAAAGTCAGAACATGATCTTTAAGTTAGGTTCAGCCAGAAATAATTTAAATTTACTCTGCGAGTTTGACACTATCCCTTCCCCACTCCAGTTTATATCTGGCCTCCTTCCTGCGCTGTGGTGATTCTATTTAAGATGACCATGTCCTCCTCTGTTGACTAAATCCATACTCTACAGTTTTCTTATCCCTCCATCTCTCAGAGGCTGACACCCACGTGTTTGTCTCTTCCTTCAAGAAAAATGGACATGAAGTTGCTGCAGGGCACCCTCCCTCACCCCTTGCCCTACAGCTGTTCCTTTGAACAAAGCTTTTAATCATCATTGGTCTTTAATAGCTAGGCACTCCTTGGTCTCTTTTGTTCTTACTTTGTGTTCCCTTCTTGAGCATTTTCCCACATGCCTTTATTTATCTAGAATCAACGACTCCCAAAGAGTATCTCTAACCCAGATGCCATCTCTGATTTCCAGGGCTGTAAGTCCAGCTGCTTAGATGACCCCACCGACTTAAAAGACAGCTCAAGTTCCCCTCCATCTGAATGTGTAGTTACTGCCCCAGGCCCACCAACCTCAACAGAGGCTCTTCCTTGACTTTCTTCCCTTGTGGTATCTACTGCCCAAGCATGTCATCTAAATATAACCTTGACAACTCACTCCCTCTTCCTATATATTCAGTTCACCTCTTCTATGACTATTGTTTTAGCTCTGCTGCTGCTGCTGCTAAGTCGCTTCAGTCGTGTCCGACTCTGTGTGACCCCATAGATGGCTGCCCACCAGGCTCCCCCGTCCCTGGGATTCTCCAGGCAAGAACACTGGAGTGGGTTGCCATTTCCTTCTCCAATGCAAGAAAGTGAAAAGTGAAAGTGAAGTCACTCAGTTGTGTCCGACCCTCAGTGACCCCCTCAGGTTCCTATAAAAACACATTGTAGATTCAATAGCTTAAACAATAGATATTTATTTCTTAAAGCTCCAGTGACTAGGATGTCTACAGTCAAAGAGCCACAGACTCCATTCCTGATCAGAGTCCTCCTGGATTACCAACATCTGCCTTCTCACTGTATCCTCACAAGCCAGGAGACCAAGCAAACTCTGGTGTCTGACTCTGCTTCTTAGAGCAACTCTAATCTCATCATGAGGGCCCCATCCTCCTGATCTCATCTAAACCATTTATATCCTGAAGTCTCACTTCCAAATATTATTACAATTGGAGTTAAAGCCTTAAGGAATGAATTTTGGAGGCACACAAACATTTAGTCCATAACAAATATACTAACCCTACTCTGTATTCACCATCAGCAGTCTTGTTCAAATCACTATCCTGCTTTATCTGGACTCAATCCCCTTCCTCTTCCTTGCTGTAAGAAAACAGATTTTCTTTTTTTAAAGAGTGCAAGTCTAATCATGACACTCAGCTACCAAATTCCTTTCTATATATCTCACTTTTTTGGGGATAAGAATTCAGAGTTTCATCTGGAGCTGACACCCACTTAGGTCTCCGGCTTCTATTCCCAACTGACTCATCCCTCCCTGACTATTTGCTCTTTCAAGAGGCAGCTACAATGATCTTCTTTCAGTTTCTATATGCTTGCAGGCATTTGAAGTTTCTCTGTCTTCTGCCTGAAACTTTGCCTCTGCTTCTAGTCTGTTTGCTTAGTATCTAGTCTGTTTCCTATGTATCAGTTTAGATAATCAGTTCTGTTTCTGGATAGATATCTTCTCCCAGGCCTTCTTTCTAGAATTTAGAGTATTTTAGGGCAATAATTGGAGAAGGAAATGGCAACCCACTCCAGTATTCTTGCCTGGAGAATCCCAGGGACAGAGGAGCCTGGAGGCCTGCCATCTATGGGGCTGCACAGAGTTGGACACCACTGAAGCGACTTAGCAGCAGTAGGGCAATAATTGGTTACATGGTTATTGGGTTATTATTTATCCTCACCCCACCATCTTGGCTTTAGATACGAAAGACCTGGGTCTTTCTCTATTTGATGCATTTTCTACCTCCAATTTTTAGGGCACTTAGTGGATGTTGCTTAAATATAATAGTTTTGAATAAACGATTATATCATGTAGTGCCTTCAGGCATATTTGTACTTTTATTTAACTTTAGTAGTACAGCACATTCTTCGAATACTTTTTTTGTTTCCCAGTTTCCTTCCCACCATGCTTACAAAGTTTAATTAATTATTAATACAAGTAAAGGAGTATCGATTGATTGCCTAGAAACATCTCTGACCATATCCATTTGTGAATCCATAATAAGTGAACATACATACAAGAATGCAACAGTGAGTCAAATTCTAAAGATAGGAAAAGCACATAAATCCCCACCACGTCAGTTCATATTACAGAGCTTAATGGAGCACAGGCTCCCGCCACTGTGTCCGTAAGGAAAATGTGTTTGTTTGCACTCTGGGGTAATCTAAACCTGTACAGAGTAGCTTTGTGTAGGTAGCTGAAACACTTTAAAAGAATGATTATGGTGTTGCTGACTAATTTGGGTTCTAGTTCACTAGGGTATATTTCATGCTATATTGTATTTCCTCAATAAATGTAAATTACACCAATTTGCGAGCAGCACTTTTTATATTTCCCCCTTATTACATTCTATTTTGGCCATAGTTACTGAGCAACATGGGGATTGATTTATTTCCTGAGAAAAAAATAAACTATCTACTTTGTGAAGGTTAACTGATGCATTAACAGGGTATAACCAGGAGATTCCTGACTTCAATTTTATATTCATAATCCTCCATGAAAAAAATGTGGTACCTAACATGTGACAAAACAGAGATGGAAACAGTCTACAAGAGTTGTGTGGTAGTTTAAAAAATAAAACCACACTTTTTCTAATGCTCCCTTATCAAGATGATGGAGATTGATTTCCCATTCCTTGAGTATAGGCTAGTTTCAGTGACTGAGATCTAATAATAGAATATGGTGAGACTAATGACATATCATTTGTGAGATCATGACAAAAAGAAAGACTACAGCTTTCATTCTGGGTCTTTCTTCCTTTCTCCATCTCTCCCTTCTGGACCATTCATTCTTGGGAAATTCAGCTGTCATGACATAAGCCGCCTTAAAGAGAAGCCCATGTATCGATGTTCTGCGGACCTCAGTCCAACAAACAGAGAGGAATCAAAGCCTGCAAATGACTCTGTATGTGGCCATGCAAGTGGATTCTCCTGCCCCAATCAAGCCTTGAGATAAATGGAGGCCCAGCCAAATGTCATCTTGAGAGAGACCCTGAGCTAAAATCACCCAGTTAAGTCACTCCCAAATTCCTGGTCCTTAGAAATTGGGAGAGATCATAATTGTTGTCTTAGCCTACCAAGTTAGAAGAAAGCTAATATATGTAGGAAGAATACAGAGTTTGGTGATATCACTGCCTGGATGCCCAGATGACACAGATGTTACTCTGTCCCTCAACTTTAGTTTTCCTTCCTGAAATCCAGGATTTATTAATTTGTATCTTGCAGAGTAGTTCTGATGTTTAACTCATATCAAGCATCCTATATTAATCAAGCAGATGAGCATACAAAAAATAATAAATTGTATGTTGTTTAGTCACTAAGTCTTGTACAACTCTGTGACCCCATGAAATGGAGAACATCAGTCTTCCCTGTCCTTCCATTGCCTGAAGTTTGCTCAAACTCATGTCCATTGATTGGTGATGTTATCCAACCATCTCATCCTCTGCCACCTCCTTCTCCTCTTGTCCGCAAATAGATAGTATATATTATAATTTTATCTTTGCTATTATTTATTATTATTTTAAATAATTTATTTTTATGTTAAAATATGTAACATCAAGGAAATAAAGAATTTAGTTGAAATAATTTGAGTATCTCTTCACAACAGCTTTACCCAATGATGATTTGGGAAGATTGAGGGCAAGAGGAGAAGGGTATAACAGAAGTTTAGATGGTTGGATGACATCACTGACTCAATGGACATGAATTTGAGCAAACTCCTGGAGGTAGTGAAGGACAGGGAAGCCTGGCATACTGCAGTCCATGGGGTCATAAAATGTCAGACAAGACAGCATCTAAACAACAACAAATATATCTTCCAAACCTGCACAAAAATTAGACAAGCTGAATAATAGCTATGAATCCAAACATAGGATGTAAAACATATCCACATCATGGTTAAGTATTAGATATTTTTCAGTTAAAAGTAAAGGGGAAAGTATCATCATAAGGTTTAAAACTTCAGAATTTCTAACATCTGGAGGTTAGAATTTTTATTTTGGCAATGCTTAACTTTACACTTGGAATAGCGCCCTTTCTCTCCACGCCCTTCCAAATAATGCTGAGAAGAGAATGTGCTTTTTTTTAACTCCTAGTTTCTAAATAGTTTAGAAAATGTAGATTAAAAACAAAAGTTTATATGTCTTATCATTATAAACAGTGTGTTAGTTGCTCAGCCATGTCTGACTGTAGCCCACCAGGCTTCTTTGTTCACAGATTTCCCCTTTGTCCAAAGAATATTGGAGTGGTTTGTCATTTCCTACCCCAGATACTAATGGGTCTGCCTGATCCAGGGATTAAACCTGGGTCTCCTGCATTGCTGGCAGATTCTTTACCATCTCAGCCACCAGGAAAACCCTATTATAAACAGAGCAACATATAACACTCTTTCGATAGTTAATGCTCAAAATAATGACACATTAGAAAGTTTTTCAAGATGTAGCCAGGAGCTTCAACCCTCATGTTATTTATTTATTTTTTTTTTATAATTCAAACAAAGTTTATATTATTTGTGTGTATGTATGGGGGGGGTGGTGGTCGGAGGGCAGGTGGTTCGTTTTGAAGGACTGTGTATTTAAATCATCTGAATAGAATTTTGCAATACATGGGCGGCATTCAGTCAAGCATCTGTAGAAGATTATACTTGTCTCTAGGAAATAAAGGATGTCCTCATTCCTCCCATTACTGCAGAAAAGACGGTGGGTTCCTTCCAAACTGCACACTGATCAAATGGGCTGTGATCCAGAAAAACGTTACAAGGGTCCTAAGTATTTTTTCTTTTTGTTACTTGCTGAATAAGACAATTTACCACCTGATTCTCGAATTGCTTTTTGTGCTAGGTAATTTAATGGTTCCATTTCATATGAAATACTACTCCATAAAGGGAATAATCTAACAACATATAGAAAAAGAGAAGGATTTATAGGTGTGATCTCAAATTGTCAAAACCTATTAGAATTGAGAATCTCGGCAGGTACTTAAAGTTATATGTGTATACATCTATTTTAGGAAAATATTAGTAGAGAGAAAAAGTCCCCAGATTTATTTATACTAAATTTTCAGATAATGTGACCCCATCACTGGTCTCTGTTTCACCCCAGCTGTACATGAAATAATTGGCTTGGCTATTTATCCAATTGAGCATTGCTTTTTGACTTGCTTTCCCCATCTGAAGAAACAATTTTTCAATTTGTTATCTTGAAATATATTCCTATGATCAATTCTACATATTTTGATACCCAAAGACTTACTCTGATTATGATCTAGGTGTTGAATTGCTTTCCTGAATTTATATTAAAAAATGTATTGTGGAAAGAGTCTTTAATTCCTTTGAGTGATGACAGTTGAGGATCTGCTTTCTTGAAAAATGCAGAAACGCAAAAGGACCACAAAACAGAATGCGACGTTAAAGGCAAGCCTGAGAGATAACTATAGGATTTATGAAGATCTTGTAACCGCAAATGGTTTCTCGCTGAGAGACGTTTCTCCATACTGATAAAAGACCTCAATTTATATTACTGAAGAGGGAGTTTCTGTATGCTGAGGCTGGAGAAAGGCAAGTAAAATTGTGAAAACGATTGAGATATGAAGAAGAAAGATGAAGCTCAAGGCTCCAGTTTCAAAGTTAGAAATTTGAAACTGTTTCCCAAAGAAGCAGCTGGATAAATAATGGCCAGGTTCTATAATAATACTGATGGTACATTTTAATTACATTTTGATTTAGGAAGAATCTTGCAGGTTGGCTTTGTGTCCTAACCACATTCATCACCCAGGTTTTATGGGGACATATGTTCCAAATTTTAACAGTGGCTTTACAAATGAACTTGTAGAGCATAACCTGGTTGCAATTTGGAAATGACTTCTAATTCTTTATTTTCATTAATAGTTCCTTAAAATTTTTGGACATAGAACATGGAAAGAGTATATTAGAACTATAACATATTTAAAATAAGTTTACAGAAGTCCTAAGTACATTTATGATTTGCAATTTAGTATAATAGCAATTTTTGAACATTTTCTGTTCATCTTTATCAAAAAGAATTGGTCAATACTAGCTATAGGTGAGCTAAAAAACTTGATAATTTCTTTATTTCTATATACTTTTTAAAACCTTTCAAGAAAAGTTTGTTAGGTAATGGGAAATGTCAGCACAGAACAACTGGATCTCGGGCCATGAGACAACTGTATTAAGATGAACAGAACTCATGAATTATGAAAAATGGTGGCTGGCAGAGAACCTAAAAATATTAATGAGCAACAGATTTATATAATGTTTACTACAATTGGTACTCTTTAATTTTTTTCCAAACAATGAGAAACTCAAAACATAAGCACTAATACTATTCATCCTTAATAATACAACTTATATTTTTGAACAAACACATTCTGAAGCTATTACACATATCTATAAGAATTAGTGAACTATGTATTTTTTTCCTTTAGTCATTAATATATTCCTCAACAATGTGTGTTTTCAGAAATTAAACTTCAATTTAATAGTCCCCTAAGAGCTCATGGAAAAAAGCGTTCATTAATTAAAGAACAGTTAATGATCCAAAAATGAAAACTGGATGTCAATAGTTCTCATATCTAGTGATATGAGATGGAAAAATAATTAATGAAACAGTACAAACTCTATAACAGCAGGGATTTCACAGGACTAATAAACTTGATCCACAGGCATTAACAATATTAGTCTCATAATTTTAAAAAAATCTTCAAATAAATTCTATCTCTTTATCCTTCCCATTAAATTTAAATGAGTTAAAAAGTATGAGTCCTCTCAGTTGTGTCCTACTCTTTGCAACCCTGTGGGCTGAAGGTTGCCAGGCTCCTCTGTACATGGAATTCTGCAGGCAAGAATACTGGAGTGGGTGGCCATTCCCTTCTCCAGGGAATCTTCCCAACCCAGGGATCAAATATACATCTCCTGCATTGCAGGCAGATTCTTTGCTATCTGAGCCACCAGGGAATATATGTTAAAAGTTTAAAGCTTCTTGCAAAGTACCTCAAGACAAATTTGTAACTTATTAAACTAAATTTATCTATATGCATATCTACATTTATATCTATATATAAGGAACATAATAAAATAATTGTTTGCCATATTAAAGATAATTCTGGCAAGCATAAATATTAATGAGACATTATCTATCTTGACAGCATACCCACTGCAAAATTTTATGGTTAATGTCATTGCAAGATCAATTATTAAAGACAGAATATTGGAAATATAAATATATGGATGTTTTGACCAAAGCAATTACAAATAAACCAACAACTTACCAAAAACTGACAATCATCTGCCCACGTCAGTCTATCTCTTTATCTCCCTAAGCTATCATATACATGAGCTGTCTGAAGGTGGTAAATAAAACATAGTGATATATCACTTTATAAATAGACTTCAATGAAAAAGGAAAATTTCAATATTTAATGATTAATGATAAATTAACAGTGGTTTGTCTACCATTGTATGCCTGAAATTTAANCTTAGTAAATTCATTCAATTAAGGATCCTTTCTTGAGCTTCAAAGATATCATTTCAACAACTACTTATTCAACATTTGAAAGTAATATATCATATTTTATACTCAAAATAACATCCTATACTTAGCAACTTGATACATTTGCTTTAAAGTCTCTGAATGAAGATAAGGAAGAGGTAATCAGAAATGGTTTACTAATTCAAATTTGCCTTTTGTATTTCTCAATGATGTATCCTAGCAACAATGTAAGCTAGTCTTTTCTTTGTATTCTGCTCTTCTTGATAAGGAAATAAAAAGATCTTGGTTCACAAGGCTTATTTACTATCATTATAAAAATTGCCAGAAATACCTGAGCACTCATTTAACTTATTTTGATGGGAATAAAAGCTAACAGAAGTAATGTGACTAAATGTTCAATGGAAGGTGAAAATCAAATGCTTATATATTTCAAAGCAAGATTGTCCATATTAAAACTCATTAGAACAGTAACAATGAATCTTAGGTTTACACATAAAAACTTTAATTGCAAATGTTCTCTAATGGTATAAACATCTTCCATAATCTTAACCTAAAGTTATGTGTATACTATGAGAAGTCAGGAGAAAAAGTTATATTTATTATATATTCTACTTTCATGCATTGGAGAAGGAAATGGCAACCCACTCCAGTGTTCTTGCCTGGAGAATCCCAGGGACGGGGGAGCCCAATGGGCTGCCATCTGTGGGGTCGCACAGAGTCGGACACGACTGAAGCGACTTAGTAGCAGCAGCAGCGGCAGTTGCGTATTAAGACAAATGTAGACATACCTGAATCTAAAATGGTTTTAAAGGACATTAATATTTTCTAAAATTATATGCTTCTAAAATAAATTTATATAATCTTAGGAACCTTGCTTTCTAACAGTTGAGGGATATTGAAATATATTTTTTGTAATTCTAAAATTTATTCATGTCTTTACAGATTATTGACAGCTCTTTCTGATAGAGTGCACTGTTTATGCACATTGAAGACATTGGCAACCAGTGGTTAGTTGTATGACCTCTTTCCACCTGAGCTGAGATGTCCATTTTTTCCAAGTCAGCAGTGGCATAGGGACAATCATCTAGAGTGGTAAATTTAATTATATTTTATCAGCCCTGAATGTTAACACAGAATCTAATATTAAAATATGCTTGCTTGAGAACATGTTTCAAGTCCAAAATGAAATAAAAATATTCACATCTAGTTATTAGATTGAACATTTATGCTAAGAGGCAGATCAGTACAGCATGTAAGAACAGTCTTTGATGTCAGTTGGTCAGACTCAGGTTCACAGCCTGGCTCGGGTTTGTCTCAACCCTAGGTTGTTATTTTGGGCGCATCTCCTCACCTCAGAAACGTCAGCTTTATTAAACACCAAATGAGAATCATATTAGTACGGAGAAGAGAAATTGGTGTTTTCTACATGTACTGACTGCATATTGCATATGACAGCATCTATCCCAGCAGACTAAAAAGATCCATTAGTCAGCAGTTCTGCTGCTGCTGCTGCTGCTGAGTCGCTTCAGTCGTGTCCGACTCTGTGCGACCCCATAGACGGAGCCCACCAGGCTCCCCCGTCCCTGGGATTCTCCAGGCAAGAACACTGGAGTGGGTTGCCATTTCCTTCTCCAATGCATGAAAGTGAAAAGTGAAAGTGAAGTCGCTTAGTTGTGTCTGACTCGTAGCGACCCCATGGACTGCAGCCCACCAGGCTCCTCCGTCCATGGGATTTTCCAGACAAGAGTACTGGAGTGGGGTGCCATTGCCTTCTCCGAGTCAGCAGTTCTACAATCTTTTTGAAAGCATCTCAGTCACTTAAATAAATAAAACAAGCAAAAAAAAAAAAAGATTTCCTACATTTCATTTTGGTTTTGTTTGTTTGTTTCCAGTTAGGGCTTCTCAGGTAGCACTAGTGGTAAAGAACCACCTGCCTCCAATGCAGAAGACATAAAAGAAGTGCATTCAGTCCATGAGTCAGGAAGATTCCCTGGAGAGGGGCATGGCAACCCACTCCAGTATTCTTGTGTGAAGAATCCCATGGACATAAAAAAAAAAAAAGATTTCCTACATTTCATTTTGGTTTTGTTTGTTTGTTTCCAGTTAGGGCTTCTCAGGTAGCACTAGTGGTAAAGAACCACCTGCCTCCAATGCAGAAGACATAAAAGAAGTGCATTCAGTCCATGAGTCAGGAAGATTCCCTGGAGAGGGGCATGGCAACCCACTCCAGTATTCTTGTGTGAAGAATCCCATGGACAAAAGATCCTGGAGGGTTACAGTCCACGGGGTCACTAAGAGTTGGACATGACTGAAGTGACATGGCACACATACACACACATTTCAGCTATCCTGGGACTCTGATGAATGTTATTTTTAGTTAATACTGCACTAGAAATATGTCAAAGGTGACTGGTGGGTGAAATGGCAAAAACAAGAAAAAAATGCATGTTACTATCTGTCCATAATAGTCACCATTTACATTGGCTTTGAGGGGGGAAAAAAAAAATCTGGTAAACCAGAATGCCTTCTTTGGTCAATATTTTTAATTTCCCTTCATTTAAGCAATTATTGTAACAGAAGACAGTCTTTTGTTTTCCTTTTGGGGATAATTACTACTATTTAAAGCTGAGAACACATATATTGAGTTGTAGGCCATTTTCTCTTCTCTTTTATAAATCAGCATGGGCTTCAGGTCCATCTGTGAGTTCATTCTTGCTATGTCAAAGATACTTCAGGGGTTCACAAAAGAGATTTTTCTTCCCTGTTAATGTATCAGTTAACCTTCACCTGTGGATAGTTCATTTTCTTCTCAGGAAACAGATCAATCCCCATGTTGCTCAGTAACTGTGGCCAAAATAGGATGTAATAAGGGGGAAATATAAAAAGTGCTGCTTACAAATTGGTGTTATTTACATTTATGGAGGAAAAACAATATACCATGAAATATATCCTAGGAAACACTAACCCAAATTAGTCAGCAACACCATAATCATTCTTTTAAAGTGTTTCAGCTACCTAGATAAGGACTAGAAATGAATTAATGCTATGATGAATGAGCTATTCATGTTGCAAGGCAATGATATATGTGTTAAAAATTAAAGTATCATGATATTATTTTTAGACAGAGACTAATTATTTAAAATAATTCACATTATTTATCTGTCTTTTGGTTGAGATACTGGAATGCAGACATCAATTATTTTATGCTTTAAACACCATATGTGAAAAAAAAACTTATTCAATGATTGAGTGATAATGGCAAGTTACTATTTATTTTACAAAATGCCATAATATTAGCTACAGAAAATGTCAAAACAGATTTCTTGAGTCTAACACTTTATTTATAAATTATCTGCATCTACTATT